>PVIC010005218.1:0-38992 GCA_004025085.1 Thryonomys swinderianus
ACCTGCCATTAGGTTAGATGCTTTGGTAAAGGGACTTTGAAGATGGGATTAAATTAAGGATTTCGAGATGAGAATTGATCTGGATTATTAGTTTCAGTCCAATCTAATCACAAGAGCACTGTGAAGAGGTGTCAGAAGCACTTGATGGATCAGAGCGATAATAGATGTGATGACTGAAGCATCAAGAATGAACATGGGGCCAGGGATATGGCACCTGCCTCAGAAGCAGAAGATCTTGAGTTCGATTCCTGGTATGGGGCAGAGGGAAGACTGCGAGCAAAAGAATGTGACAGCCCCAACTCAGTGAAAAGAAAAATACATATATTTGTCTCCTCACAGCTTACAGAAATAAATAGCCCTGTTGACACTGACTACCAAGCAGGGAGGCTGCTTTTGGAATTTTGGCCCCCAGAAATGTAAGATAATAAGTGTGTGTTGTTTACGGTCACTAAATCTGTGGTGAGCAATTTGTTATAGAGAAGAGGAGAGCCAATACACTATTCATCATACTCCAGTAGTCCACTGCGCACAGACAGCAAAGATACACAGATAAATGTGATCCACTACCTACTTCCAAGGGGGTCACAGCCTAGTATTTTTCCTTGTTAAGCTCTAAGAGCTTGTTGAATTGTACACGAAACTTACTTGGAAACAAAAAATAGAGATAGCAACCAGTATGCTAAATGGGGTTATTTATTTTAAAAACGGTACAACTGACAAGCACAGAAAAAATAAAAATAAAAACTGGACTTGAGTCGGGCATGGTGGCTCACGCCTGTAATCCCAGCACTTGGGAGGCAGAGACAGGAGGATTGCTCAGTTCAAGGCTTGCCTGGGCTATGTAGTGAGCTCAGAGCCAGCCTTAACTACAAAGCGATACCCTGTCTCAAAGCAACAACAAACAACAAACAACAACAACAAAAAACTGGACTTGAGCATTTCTTTTGTACATACCATTGCTGACAAATTAGCTTCTTGGTTTTACTTTGTCACTTGTGATTTCTGAACAAAAACATCAACCTCGCACAATAATTCCTTTAAACAAAGACTGCAAACTGGACAGGAATTAGTTGAGTTTCATTTCTCATCTTACCTTTGACTGGAGGGATGGTAGTTAGGTCAAATTCGCGAAAGATGGGTACAGTCCACAGGACCGCGTTTCACATGCAGTTGAAGTCACCGAAGTCAGGAGAGGCTGTGGCATTTCTGCAATCAATCAGTCAGGGGCACGTTCAGGAAACCAGGCCTTTTCTGTCTTTCACCAGACTGTCGTTAGCATTGGCACAGCTTATGCTTGTTGTCTGGGCTGCAAGGTGGGAGCTTTGGATTCAGAGGGCACCTCGGCACAGCCCCACCGCAGTGATGCATGTGGAGGTCAGTTCCAGCAGCAACTTTCCTCTTTCCCTGGTACGGTAAGACCCTCCGGGGTGGGGGGAACGTGTCTTCAGCCCCCATTTGCAGATACCTGGAAAAACAGACAGGTGAGTTGACATTGTGATCACACCCGTGTGTCTGTACAGACTGTTTCACCTAAGCATGATGCATCAGCGCATAGACAAGACTTGGAAACTCGCTAGGAAAGAAGTAGTTCTTATAGATAAGGGTGAGGTGATCTGCAGGGGCTGTCGTACACCTCAGTGAAGGCAACTTGAAACCATGCACTTAGTTGTACAGATTCAGTAACTGGACAACATAACAAATTTTTCCGTGTGTGTGTGTGTGTGTGTGTGTGTGTGTGTGTGTATGTGTGTATGTGTGTGTGTGTTTGTGAGAGAGAGAGACAGACAGACACAGAGAGACAGAATCGCTAACAGAGAGAGATGGGAAGAATGATAATAAAACTATCACTATGGTGTAAAGAAGGCCACATTAAATAAAGATGTGGCTATTTATACTTCAATGCATAGTATTTGAAAACTGTAGAAATAAAAACATAAAGCTTAAAATAAAAGATGTCAACCACTAGGAAAACAGACTAAGTTCATTTTTTTTTTTTGGTGAAGGCTTGTTTGGCTATATAGCACACTAGAAAGGAAGCCCTGGACTGGGAACAAGTATAGCTTCAGTTTTGGTTCGCAGTGGTGATGTTCAAGGTATTAAGAGTGAATGATCAAAGAAATTAGTGCAAGTGGCCACAGCCTGAGGTGGTCAATCATTGTTGGTGCCTGTACTACTCCTTTTATTTAACTTGTGTGTGTGTGTGTGTGTGTGTGTGTGCATTTCTTTTTGCTAAATTTTTGTTAATTTCAACATAACTTTATGAAAAAATACTGCACTAGCATTCAGATGTTCCATAGAGCTCCAGGGTGTGAAACTTTTTACAACAATTTAGGAAGATATACAAAAAATGCCCGGATTACTATTCTGCAGAGTGTTGGGGTATTAGAGAGTTGTCAGGGCTGGAAGTGACACTAAAAATAATTGAATACAACTGCCTCTCTGATGTTTGCACTCAATGTCCTAAATAAGATTATGGGTATATGTTTATGTAATTAAACTTCCTGTAAATAAAGTTAAATTCCACTTTGTTATACGAATTTTTTCAAAATCTGCAATATGTACGTGCAAACTAGTTCAAAATTTTAAGCAAAGAGTAATTATAAGTGAACTTGGAATCACAAGAAAAATTTATATTTAATCATACCATAAAATTTCAGGAAATAAAAGGCCTTTCTCTATAAAGAATATAAAAATTTTACTCAAGTAATATATTGTATCCTATTTCAAATCTTATAGATAGTGGAATATTTGATAAAATTGGAAAGGCTAAGCTCATAAGTAACACAATTATTCATTCCACCAAAAGCAGGGTTTCATAACAAATTAAGGGTAGGAAAGAAACAAAGCTTCAGTGGTGCTGATCAAATAAAACATAACTCCCTTCCAAGGAGGAGGAAAAGAAAGCAGCATATTTGGATGAAACAATATTGAGTTTTGCATACATGAAGAAATTGAATCAAACTGAGAAGAACTGTGTGTCCAGTGCTAGGGAGTTTCTGCATTAACTTAATACAGCCTCCAACATTACGTTACTAGTTGAAGGAGATTGGACTGTGAGCCTAATATGCAGGGATGGCGAAGCTTTGAGAGCTCTCAATGCTACGAACAGCCTGCTCCAGCGAGTGTGCCGGGGGTTTGCCACCCCAGTAGGGGACACAGTCAGATGAACCTCTGAAGAAAGATTTCAGGAGAATTGTCTTGTCGTCCACACATCGTCAATGTGTGACAAGGCAAGGCAACCTCTAGGAAGTGAACAACCAAAAATGTTGCTTCAACTACACTGTACAGGATGGATCTATAGAAATGTGGTCTCATGTGGCATCAGACCCAGATTGTGCATTTTAGCACATTTCACACTTAAGTAGAAATTTTTGTTAAGCATAAAGCATATTCATTACTGACTGTTAATCAGTGTAGATTAGATGTCTTCTCTCATACTCATGAGAATATTAGTGATTTAATGTTAAAGATCTTCAGTTGTGACATCTACTTTTTCTTTGAGTAGAGGTTTAAAGGGAGGTGTGTTTAGAGAAACTGGAGAGTAACATGTCATGATTTTACAATGTAATGGTTTATAAGCTGAGATACAAAAACTAATCGCTAGAGATACTGGATTCATTTTGTATGGGCTTTTCTTTCATAATCTATTTTACATTTGTTCTACATCTATGCTCTATATATTTTTCCACTTTAGCTATTAAGTAATACATGCATTAATACCAAAAAAAAAAAAAAACCTTACAGACATTCATCAGAAACACTAGATTGGCTTCCTAACACCTGGAGATGTGATACTGTTCTCCTGTATTATCTTCTTTCTTATGTTTGCCATAAAGTAATTTTCCAAGTTTTTAGGCATATACTTTGGGGAGGAAAATTTAAGACTGTTTTTTTTTTTTTTTCCCCTCAGGCTCTCACTGACATCTGTGTGGTGATTTAATCTCTTCCGGCCTCAGTTTCTCCCTTTTTTGTCATAAAATACTAGTAGTTTCCACCTTAGAATCTGATAGGGTTCCTTTGAGGAAAAAGTCCAAGCAGTGTGAAGTGAGGTAAGAATTTTTAAACACCTTCAATTTATTTCTTTTTTTATTCCTGTAGAGCTTTTGCAAATGGGAAGGGAACTAGGAGTTGGAAGTAGCAGGAAAAGAGGAGAAAGGGAGGGGATAAAAAACAAAGAAAAGAGAGAAAGGGACAGAAGAAAGGATTAACATATAACATGTAGATATACCAACTCCCTACAATGATTACAATCCTTATGAACTGCAAATATGTGCTAATAAAAAATTAAGAAGATTTTTAAATAGCAAAGTGAATTTATTATAGATAATTCAAGGAGAAAAATATTTCTATAAAGCAGTTCAATGGCAATGGGTTGTCTTATTTTATGATCTATTTCTCACTAAATCCTATTTGGGATTCCATTTTAGAAAAGGAAAGAAATTGAAATAGTAACAGAAAAGAACTTTATGTGATTCTTGAAAAGAAAGCATTATGCACTAATTAGAGAATTTGAAAAGGTTTGTGCTGATCTCTGTTTAACACAAGCTTGCTTATCAGAAGCTTTACCATTTTGAAATTTTACTGGAATACTTAAAATTCTTAATACAAGTTCCAGGAAGCTCGGAAACTTCTCAGCACCATATGTAAATGTAAAAAGCAAGTAATAATCAATTTTATGACAAGATATTTCATGCCTCACATTGAGAACTAAAGTTTACTTTTGTTAATGAAATATTTAAATGGAATCATTGTAGTAATGAATATGGCAATTACTTGACTTGCTTTCTTCATCTTTCTTTTCTATTTCCTTCTAGACCATGAGAAAATGAGTGTATGTACACGTTATATAGTAATAAAGACAGCACTTGTTTCTACACTATAACTTAGTGAATAGTAAAATATTCTTTCTTCCTTTAGACAAATATAAAATCTGAATCATAGAATTTTTCAAATATAATTTCAAGTAATATATGTTTCTATTAATTAAAATACAAATGAATCCTGTTCAAGCACACTATTTTTCACTATGACAGCCACTTAGGAACTAGACCAGAAAAAGTTGTCCCCTTAATCTTGAGATACTTTAAGAAAGTACCTAGGTTATACTTTGTCTCCTGTTAATGCCAATTTTAGCTTATTATTAAAAATAGATTGAGTGGTTGTGTCAAAGTACCATATCTGAATTTGTAGAAGGTATACAGAATATACCACTTTTTGTTTGATTAAATATTTTAAAAAATCATTTCTTTGATTCTCTGTAGTATCGGGGTCAATTTTCAAGAGAGACATGATGTATATAAAGAAGTTTTGCAGGCCGGAGATTTAGCTCAGTGGTTCTAGCGCCTGCCTCACAAGCGCAAAACCCTGAGTTCGATCCCCAGTAACCACATATAATTCTGGGCGTGGTGACTCACGCCCACCAGCAATCAATACCACATACCACAGTGCCGGGCGTGGTGGCTCATGCCTGTAATCCCAGCACTCCTCGGGAGGCAGAGACAGGAGGATTGCTGAGTTCGAGGCTTGCCTGGACTACATAGTGAACTGAGGGCCAGCCTGAACTACAAAGCGAGACCCTGTCTCAAAAAAAAAAAAAAAAAAAAAAGTTGTGCAATTTTGTTGTGGGACTTTTCTCCCAGAGATTCAAACTTCCGTTTCATAATGGCTTTAATAAAATAAAATATCCCTGTAAGTGTTAGATTGAGAATGTCCCCTGAAGACCTATGGGCTCATAGGTGGGGACTGTGGACAGCAACTGGACTCTGGAGCATAGAGCTGTTAGGAGGCAGGTCCTGATGGGAGGTGAATCACAGGGCATGGCCAGAAATGGTGCATCTTCCTCCCAAAGGCTGGGAAATACAAAGCCAGTGAACCAGAAGATCTGCTGTCTTATGAGAAGTCATTTTCTGGTTCATAGAAAGGCACCTTCCACTGTGCTGTCTCATAGTAGAAGGGCCTACAGAGTTTCTATTGGAACCTAAAATGAACTAATCCCACTCATGTGTGCTCTGTCCTTTTGGCTTAATTCCATCTCCAAATCCCTTCCTCCTAATCCTACTACCTTGGGGGTTAAGATTTTAAGATTTTGGGAGGATATATTCATATCATAGCATCAACTGTATATCCTCATGAATGAATTTGCATGTTTATATCTTTAGTCAATTTTTATTTAGCTGTGCATGAACCAAATAACACTTCCCACCCTACCTACTATAGGGTCTCAAGCTGGTACTAGCTCTATATAAAATATATTATTAAAAAATTTTCATCACCTATATAACTTTCATTTGGATTTCTTTGTTCTGGATGGAAGATCCAAGAATTAGGAATTTCCTTCAAATTATACACATATTTTCCTTAAATGTCTATAGCTCTACAACACTTTCTTTAGAACTTTATATTTAATGTAGATGTAGCTTTATAACATAATTTATACATATATATCATAGGGATAGACATTTATAAAGAATGAAGAAAGAAATTACAATTTATAAAGTTGAAAAAAGATGCAGATTTTTTAAATATAAAATTCAGGAAAAAAACTATGATGACCATTTAAGTATAAAAATAAATTTATTATGGTAAAAGACACATTTCCTTTAGTCTCCCTCAAATACTACCACTGTCTTTGAACACACTTATCTCATCATTTTTGCCACTTTCTGAAACAGTTCTGGAAAGTTCTCTCTCCTAAGTGTCTTTAGTTGTGCTACTACAGTGTCCTGAACTAATTCAAAGCATGTGCATTTATTGGTTGTTTTGGCTGTGTGAAATAACTAGAAGTCATACTGTACCAATCTTATGAATAAGAAGAATGAAGACACAGCATGTTTTATTTGACAGGAATTACCAAATCATAAGTACTAAATGACACCGAGAATTGTCATGATGGACAGTTTGCCCACTTCTCTCATTCCCGTTTATTGTTAAAATGCTTTAAACAGAACCACAAGAGACACCAGATGCTCAGAAATCCCCTAATAGTCAAATTCTGACTAAACGACTTTTCTTACTTTCCACATACTCTTGGCCTAATTCCAAAGTTCAAAACAAAACTTCATGTTAATGTGTGGTTCCTGACCCAGTGGTTTATACTCTGCTTAAAGACCCACCTTCTTTCAACCATAATTCATCACCAACTGACTATACTGAAAAAGTCAAAACTTGTCACCCCTCTCCTACAGTTCAGTATTCTGCTTCCTGTACCAAAGGTTCCTGCCTTTCCTTTGGATGCAAAGGGGCATCTACACTCACTGTAGTGTTTGAACACACATCTTTTTATTACCGTAACTATGATTAAGGACAAAATTCACATTTATAGAACTTTGTGCCCATCAATCATAATATGTCAATTTGACTTTATTAAATACCAGCAGATTAATCAAGCCCTCCTGTTGAGATGTCGAGGTAGTCATGCAGGGCTACCTTGGATACCATCTGTGGCTGCAGCCCCATTCATCTGTACACTGGTCCCCACTGGGCATTCTGGCTGCTGCGGACTGAGTAACTGTGCTCTGCTATGCCCTTCTGCTATGTATCCTCTTCTTCCTTAGAGCTAGTGATCGTTGACTGACTCCTCTGAAACAAAAAGTCAAAAAACACATCTCCTCCTATATGATGCACCAGCTATTTCATCCAGCAATGAGAAAGCTTAACTGATAAATACTCCAAAGGTTTCTTCCTGCCCTTCTTGGTAAATAATTACCAAGATTAATGTACATTTGGATTTCTGTCACCACATAGTAGTTTTGCCTGGTTTTGAAGTTCTTGAAAGTCACCATATAAATATAATCTGTCTCAGCTAATTTATTTCATTTGCTATGTGCAAGAGATTCATTAATTATGATGTATATAACACATATTCACTCATTTAGTTGACATCTCAATTCTAACATAAAAGCTTACTATAGGCAATGTATTATGTCTCAAAAGATATTACTCTTTTCTAGGCTACAAAAAATCATGACTTCAGAATCTTGTATGCTAGGTTTCCTGACTCTGCCATGAAATCAATAACCAAGTCTTATACACTTTGTTTCAGGTAAAGCTTCCTCTATTTATCCTCTCTCTTCAATTGCCCCTCCCGTTGCACTTTTCCAGACCTCATTACTTCTCATCTTGAGCACTCTTATGGACTTCCTTGTTTTGTCGCCTTCTCTTTGAATATATGCCCTGGAATCATAGTCCAGGATGGCAAATAATTTGTCATGTTACTGACCAGAACTAAAATAATTATTTTTTGTTTTATTAAATCAAGCATTTTAAAATGCTTTACAAAATTCAGCTCTAATGAATTTCTCTTGTAAAATAAAGATATAACTGCATTAGTTTCTGTGTCCTTTACCTCTCAGCCTCCAGCAATATAATTAGCAATTCTTGGGTGGTTTTCATTTAACATCAACACAGAACTCAAATTCGACTTCAGGGACCCAGTATCTCCACAACTGTCTTTCCATGAAACTCCATCTTCTTTCCTTACTTTCCTTACTTCTCACATTTTATTCTTTAGTGGGCTGTTTCTTAAAATTTTGTAAACTTTTATTTTATTTTAATTATTTTATTTTTGAGACAGGATCTCTATTTGTAGTTCAGGCTGGCCCTGAGCTCACTGTGTAATCCAGGCAAGCCTTAACTCACAGCAATCCTCCTGCCTCTGCCTCCCAAGTGCTGGGATTACAGGCGTGAGCCACCAAACCTGGCACTGTGGTGTGTGGTACTGATTGCTAGTATATGTTAGTCACCACAGCCAGTATCATTGTATGTGATTACTGGGGATTGAACCAGGGACCTTCTGCTTGTTAGGCAGGCCACTGAGCTAAGCCAGCCCTTATTTGTCTTTTAGAAAAAAAATCTCTTAAGATTCTCTAAGTTCCTTGAGAGAAATACTCTCCTTTTATATATTTATAGATGATGGAGGATATTTGGTAGTTTCAATGAATAGTTTTAAAAATTTGAAAAGAGCACAGATAAGAGTAACCATAAGAAAAGTGACAAAAATCACAAGCTTGTTGATAGCTTCTATGACCAACTATAAGAATGATTCCCTAATGAGGGCTGTCACCATGATAATGTCTTAGGTAGAATTCCTGGTAGTTAAATGAAAAAACACACTGCAAATACAGATGATACCAGTACTGTAGGTTTGTCATAGACCATCTTCTTGGATTATTCGGCTTTGTTACCATAGAGATTCTCTCCTAGAAAGTTCTCAAGATAATTTGGTACTCTACATACATAATTTCTACCTGAATAGGCAGAACTGTGATTACATGATTTTTGTATGAGAACAAAACACCTAGCAACTGAAAGTACAAAGTTAAAATCAAATGAAAGTTCAGAAGAATCAACTGAGTTACTAGAGAGGCTGTAAAGCATTAAAAATAAAAGTGGGTCACCTATCTATGCAGAGTTTCCATTTTGATCGATTGAATTTCCTTTAAAAATAAGAACTTCTCGAGTTCACATATGGAATGAAAAAAGCAAACTGCTATGAAGCAGTACAATCTGAACAGAATGTGAGAAATTGCTAAATAGTCTTTCATTTTTCATACTATGATAAAATTTTATATGCTGATTTCCCTAAACATGTTGTGAAGTCTATCTAGCTCATAGATTGTATCATAAACATTCTGACAGTACAATGTTAACTTCCTAGAGGTAACTTTGTTTCTGGGCTATTAGAAAAAGTTGATTTATAAAATTAAAATTCTGAAAAACATACAACCTTCAGATCAAACACACATATGTAATCACAATGAAAAATTATTATTCACGAAAACCTTTTCCATGCCTATTTCACATTGCACTCTTTGTCTGCCTTTTTTTTTTTTTTTTTTTTTTTTTTAGAGAAAGGGTCTTGCTTTGTAGTTCAGGCTGGCCCTGAGCTCACTATGGAGCACAGGCAAGCCTCAAACTCAGCAATCCTCCTGTCTCTGCCTCCCAAGTGCTGGGATTACAGGCTTGAGCTGCCAAGCCTGGCATTTGTGGTATGTGGTACTGATTGCTGGTGGGCGTGAGTCACCACACCCAGTATTGTTATATGAGGCTACCTGGACTGAACCAAGGACCTTGTGCCTCCTAGGCAGGTGCTGGAACCACTGAGCTAAATCTCTGGCCCTTGTCTGCTTGTCTGCCCTTTTTAGAGATAAGAAGAAGGAATTATATATCCATGTCTCTACAGGGCTTACCAAACCTCTGGGAGAGTAAAGGTGAGAGGAGAAGAAATAGTTTTAAAACAGAAGCAATTAGTTGGCAATTACTGTACCTACTGGTCCAGTATCTAACTTCTAACTTTAGAATTGGCAGGTAGATATTTAGTTCATATAAGCAAGGGAAATACTTCAAACTGTACAGTTTGGTTACTGGTCCTCCTTCCCATGCTCTGTGTTTCTCCCCTACATGTAACCTTTCCTATATTTATTTTTCTCTTCACATTCTTCTTGAAGTATGTCGTTAAACCTAAGACCTCATAAACTAATTCCTTAGGGTTATGAAAAAAAGAAAGTGAGGTCATTTTAGAGTTGTGTGGCTAATTTACAATCTGAACACTTTTGAATTTATTTCATGCTAAAGAAACTTTAAAAACATATCAATAGATTTCTTTGTGGCTTTTACTAATGAAGTTGTAAAGTTTCTTTTTTTTTTTTTTTTCTACCAGTGGTAGGTGTTGAATAATTTGAATGGGAATTTGAAGGTTCATGGCTTCCAAGCCAGCAGGAGTTAAGACTTAATTGCTTGGAAATACATTTTCATGGCTGATACCAGTAACAGAAAAATGTCTGTATGTCAAGAGGCTCTGTACTAATCAGTTAACCACAACATGTGCCACCCCACACCTAGGGACAACGTAACTGTTAACAGCTTGAAGCTATTAAAAATATACCAATGGGGAACTTTCTTATACTTTTTTTTTTCACTAATATGCTTCTTCACTCTAAATAAATGAGTAGAAAAAATTTGTACTTAACTACTGCTACTGAAAAGGAAAGTACATTCACCTAGACTGAGCTTCAAAACACTTTATATTCAATGCTGTTCGTTAAGGCAACACTTTAAAAGTCACTCAGTTGCTTATATGCTCTCTCCGAGTCAATGCAGAGGCTGCCTATTAGGTCTGGTTACTCTCCAGGGACAAGGATTTGATTTCCAGCTCTACAGATCAGGTCAAAAATTGCAATAACAATTAGTAATTAGGAGTTAGATCTCAATTTACCACATTAGAAGGTCATTTATCTGAAGCGTTTAGTCTCACGAGAGGGAAGAAATAAAGAGACTGAGCCTCTGAAGCTTTGAAATTAAGAAAATACTGTAGAATCTAAAAAACCCTTTGAAATCTTTAGACTATGTGGAAAAGGCATTTCCTTTATATCCTAAAGGAATTGACTTCCACTGTCCACTTCGCAGCCAGTCCAATGGAAACAAATTTTAATTAGTTTTTTTTTTAGACTTCTAGTTCTCAGCTTTGTAACATGTTCAAGTTTTCTGGATCTACATAACAGTAGAGCAACAAAGTTGCGTGAGGCTGTCTTCCTAGTTCAGGAAGATCTACAAATTTGAACCACTTACAGGTAGTTCTTGTTCAAGTCTGGTTCTCTGAAATCCAGTGATCATGAGACAAAACCAATAGTGGATTTTATTTCTAAGCCCTCTGATTTTTCTATTCGGAGAGCTCTGCTCTAGCAGACATGGTCACAAAATAGGATCTGAGTTCCTATCACTTCAGAGAACTTGCAACACACTCCTCTTGACAATTGAGGGAAGGCCTTTTAACCTGGAGGAGACATTTTTCTTGTTTCTTCAAAGACCTTTTTCTCTCATCTCTTATATTTTCAATACATTAAGGTTGTAAAAATCAAACAAATTTTGAGACATTTTGTATGTTATAGTGCATTTACATTCACCACATACCTCCTCTGAGGAAGTGGAGCACAGAAGTAATGAACTCTCATGCCAGCAAGGAGGAAGAAAAAAAACAATATAGTCACAAGAGTGAAACAAATTAATAATCTCAAATATCGTCTAGTCATATTTATAGGATCAATTATATGGAGAATTCAAAAAGAGAGCTTACATGAAATGGCTTGATGATTATTTTGGAAATATAATTCAGTTTGAAATAATTTAAATTATTTCTAGTATCAACTAAGTACTAGAAATTTTAAAGACAAACATTAATCTTAAACTTATAAAAATGTATGTATTATTAATGATTTAAGAAAAAATTTTACTACTAGAATCATTCACAGCAAGTAACTGGTTTCATAAAAATGATAGTAAAGTCCCAGCCTGAAAGGATGAATGTATCTTTATGGCATTTAAAATTGTAGGAGTTAAACACTTTTGGCTAAAAGAAACAAAAACCTCACTTACATGACCTTAAGTAATGGAATTTATTACAAGATCTCTAGGATTTTCATATTGTAGAAGCTTATAACAGGATATCTGGTTGGTTGGAAGGGAGAGCTAAATGCAAGTTCTTATCTTTGCTTTATATTACATACACATTATTTTCTTGAGCTGTATGAATTCTTTACACTGGTAGGAAAAAAGAGATAAAGTGGGTAGTAAAGGAATAAAGTTAGTAATAAAATATATTAGCATGTTAACTTCTAAAAACCATAAGAGAAATATGTAGATGTCTTTTTGAAGAAAAACAGGTATAAACTCAAATAAAGCCAACAGCACAAAGACAATGAAAAACAAATATAGATCATTTTAATTTTAATTTTTCTGCATAAAATATAACAAGGAATAAATTGTTCTTTTATTCCCCCTAACAGCTTGGTATGATTTGCACATACTTAAAAATAAATTCAACGCTGGGAATTTAGCTCAGTTGTAGAGTGTTAGCCCAGCCTGAGTGTAATCCTCAACACCCAAGAATAAATAAAATGAAAATAAGTTAAATAGATGTAGGGTTAGCACTAGGGCAAAACTGTATAAGCAAGTGGTAAGTCAAAAGACTCAGAATACCCATTAGCTCTGACACGGTGATGCCATTATATTATATATAAACCTAATTTAGGTACAGAAGTAACTACCCAGTGTAGACAACTCAGAGATGAGACTGATCTATTGGGGGGGGGGGATACAAGGTATAAAAGGTATGACAGGTATAGTTAAAAAGTACAAAAATGGCTGTGAATTTTATATAAAAATTAAAATCAAGACATACATCTTTGCCAAATCTGGCAACATGGCAAATCTTGTTTTAATTGCCAGAAGTGGACAGGGTGATATGCTTATAATTTATATTATAACCGCATTTAGCCTTACCTTTCTGCTTATATACTGAAATGCACAGAAGATACTATATTTTCAGAGAATAAGCAGGTCTTTTCTTCCTAGTCTCCTAGAATTGCAGTTACCCAGAAGCTATTTTACTTCCCTGGCCATCCGCACTAGCATTTAGCTCTCCTCATCAGAGAAAGTGAAGGAGAGAGTAGATTCCTCAAGGTGTGGTGGTGGCACCTGAAATTCAAGAACCCGTTAATGTACTGTAAATTTTCTGTTGCTGTGTCAGCCAGAAACTTATGTTCTCAAGCAGTTAAGCCTCGTCTCTGGCAAGTGTCAGATTTGTCAGTTTCCTTAATTTTAACCTCTTCCATAGAGAGACAAAGGGATCCGGTGGAACTAAGGTATAAAGAGCTGGCTAGAGTTGTTCCAGTGATGCAAGATTTCCTTGGATGCTCAGGACATGGAGAACAGGAAAGTTCTCTGTTAGAAGGCAAGTGCACCTCTAGGGAAGGAAGCTCAAAAGATACAGCAGTTAAGAAAGAGTCCCCGTTATATGACAGTCAATACAGTTAAAATAAGCTTTGCATTTTTGAACTAAATTGGAACAAAATGTGCAGTAGATAAAGCAAATAAAATATAATTTTAAGATAAAATTTCCTGCATAAAAGATGCTGAGAGTTGAGGTCCAGTCAACTGGTAGAACAAAATGATGTAAATGAGCTCTAGAATATATGGTGGATTTTGTGAAGTTAATATATATATATATATATATATATATATATATATATATATATATATATATATATATATTCAAAGGTAAATGGGCTGTAGGGGTAAGTAACAAGGGGAAGAAAAAATGTGATGTAATCGAAAAAGGGGAACAGCTATGTATATAGGGAGTGGGGGTTGTAGGGTGGGGGGAGATGGCAAATGATAATTAAATTGTTTTGTATACTGGTACAAAAATATGTTGAGCAGCCAGGCATGGTGGCTCACGCCTGTAATCCCCACACTCAGGAGGAAGAGAAAGTAGGATTGCTGAATTTGAGGCTTGCTTGGGCTACATAGTGAGCTCAGGGCCAGCCTGAACTACAAAGTGAGACACTGTCTCAAAAAAAAATATGTTAAGAGTATAAAAAGAATGGTTATCTCATTCTAAATAGCCTTCGTGAAAATGCATATTGTGAAAAAAATGCATATTGTGTAAAAATTGTGTTGTAACTTCTCAGTGCATATTTCAACATTGCCCTCTTTAGCATTGATTCTATAATACTCCAAAGTTATGCAGATGGAAAGTATATCTCCACTCTCAAGTCTATAAGAGGAACCCATTTGTGGGAAAATACGAGAATATTCTGTAAGGGATGTGTTCTCTTCTAGTATGTCTTTAACTTACAATTCTCAGTGATGTTGTCTGTTGACTACAACTTCCATCAGAGTTACCATTTTGACAATGATTATCAGTCAGAGGTACCTTCCAGCAGTTGTTTAACTATAGAATCACTTGATTTCAGACTTATCAATAATCTAGCAGTCAGTAGGCTATTGTTAGCTTCAGGTGCCTTTGAGGCAATAGTATCCATGACCTGCCAGTTACTCAGGTAGTTTTATTCAGGTCTTAATGTATTTTAAAACAAGACTTTAGAATTCCTCTTTGAGTTATGAATTATTTAGAAGTGTATTGCTTAGTTTCTACATGTTCAGAAGATGAAGCAGAGATATTTTTTTTCTACTTCTCATTCTACACACTGAATTGTGTAACCCAGAGTACTAAGAAAATAGACCCAAGAAAATGAAAAGACTGGATAAGAAATTTGGAACTAAATAGATAGCACAGGGATGAATTTTATCATTTTTAATTTATATATGCTAAAGATCAAAAGACAGTAGCAATCCAGAAAACAACAATGAATGAATGTGTACCAGCATACACACACACACACACACACACACACACACGGAAAGAGAGACAGAGAGGGACAAAAAAAACATCAGCATAGAAGATTACTTTCTGAAAGCCATTCTAGAAAACAAATATGTTAAACTTCTCTACCTTAGTTAAATGACACAGGTGCAAACATAGTGTTTACTGTGGAAGTAGGGCTCAAAGAATGAGCTCAAAACCCCGCCCTTTTCCATTTGTAATGAGATATGCCAATAGCCTTTCCACTGTAATGTCTGAAAGTCCTTGTTTATCGCTGGAGGTGGACTGAAGGAGCTGCACTTCTTTTTTTTTTTTTTTTTTTTCTTTTTTGAGACAGGGTCTCGCTTTGTAGTTCAGGCTGACCCTGAGCTCACTATGGAGCCTCAGGCAAGCCTTGAACTCAGCAATCTCCTGCCTCTGCCTCCCAAGTGCTGGGATTACAGGCGTGAGCCACCACGCCCAGCATTGTGGTATGTGGTACTGATTGCTGGAGGGTGAGAGTCACCATGCCCAATATCATATCATTGTATGTGGTTACCCGGATCCAACCAGGGACTTTGTGCTTGCTAGGCAAGCACCTGAACCACTGAGCTAAATCTCCGGCCCAGGAGCTGCACTTTTATACACATGGTAGAAAAATAAGACAGCCTGCTCACTATGTCTGCTGTGGTGGATGTAAGAATGTCAGCTAAAGTGCTAGAGACACCGTAGTGAAAAGCAGAGGTTGTGGCTCTCTATTTGAAAGTAGGGACATAAGCTTGTAATTAAACACTATCATAGTCTGGTAAAAAAAAAAAATGATTGTATCTTTCTGTAGATGTAGAAGGCAAAGCTAGGGAATATTAGCCAAAAACAGACAACTGGACAAGATTTCATGTGTAAGAGTGAAGAAGCAAGATGAGAGTGATGACCAAGGCTTGCTGTGCTAACTTGATCAGTTTAGCAGCTTCCCAGGGGATCGGAGAGACACACTTCCGGGCATGTGTGGATGGGATGCCGGAGTGCTATGTCTGGTCCCGGTCTCTTTCCTCTGTGGCTCTCTTCTGCCGTTCTGCATACTGGCCACCATGAATTAAGCATTCTTGCTCCACAACAACATTATACCTGTCCTCCATGGAGCCAGCTGAACCTGTAATCATCATCTTTAACCACGAGCCAAACTAAAACTTTTCTTCTCTAAGATGTGGACGCCAGATACTGGTTCCCTGTAAAGAGAGGACTCATGTAGCAAGAATCATGTGTTATCAACTAAAGCAATGTAGGTGACTGTGAGGTGGCCACATGTCTCAATAAACAAGTGACTATCATTACACAAAGAAAATGTTTCATTATTTTAGGAGTTTTGTGACATATTATACAAAATATTTTCATATGATAAAAAATGCCTTTCAAGGATGCAGAATAAGTGTAGCAATTAATTTATAAGACTGATCATTGATATATCCCTATTTTTATTTATAAAATAGTTGACACCATGAGTCTTACAGATTTAACTGTACTACAGACATTCTAATAGATGTGGTTTCTATTAAAATTGGTTAATTTAAGTGGGGAAGATGAAGACAAAATATTTTAGTATTTTGCACTATAAAGGGACCATTATTTATTTTTCTCAAAAAATCATTTAGGGAAAGAGTTTGGGGAAAAAAGAAGAATCAAGGTGTATTATGCATGGAATCAAATTTCTTACAATGAAGATGATCATTACATATATCTATAGTGTACCCGTAAAATTAATTTTTAAAAAACATTAATAGAAGGTGGGTCTACGTAAGGCATCAACATTGTGGAATTGTTATAAAATAAGGTCAAAGAAAAACAGAACCAGCACATGAATTATGGATTTATATTAAAGGATTATATTAAAGATTATGAAAGCATATAATAATTTTTCAAGTAATTAAAATATAAAAAATATTTTAAAAGATTTACATTCTAATGTAACCAGTGAAAAAAATGACACAAATCAAGGATAATGAAGACATCTGGAACTTCATATGTGAGCCCCTTTTAGAATGTGTCATTTCCCTATTTTTTTCTTAGGTCTTTTTTACTGTTAAAGCAACAAACCCAGTCTTAATAGTATTATATGTTCTGAGCTAGTTGGAAAGCACATTTTATAGTAACCTTGAAAGTAATGAAGTCTGTTTATTTTGGGTGGAATATTCATACGTAATGTTGATCCTACAAATGTTAATAATGATATAAAATGTATGATTAATATTAATTTTGTGATCTTGAAAAGGGAAACACTTCTAACATATTAAACAAGGGCAAAGAATAGTATATTATCCCATTTTAAAACTTTTGTGAGCACTATGAATTGAGTCATATAATTAAATGTAAAAGTTGGTGGCAAATAAGGAGGACTAGAAAGAGACTGTTGAAGAGTCCTGGTCATTTCTGTGGAGCATAAGGGCCAGGTGTGTAGTGTGGCCATGGAGCACTTATGGCCACTAATAGGCAATAAGGAAAAAGTATTCTCATTGCAAATTTTGCAAATTATCTAATAGAACTGAAAATATACTCAATAAGTAAGGTAGTTACTTAGGTTTTCATAGCAAGAGAAGGGTGTCCATCTTGCCAATGCTGACGATGCTAATTTGTTTCTAACCCCATGATCATTTGTTCTTGAACAAGGTCCAGTTGCCTGTTTCTTGTTCATCAATGTCTGTGGAATGTTAAAATGGTAAACTAGAGCTAAATTCGTGTCACATGACTGCTTCCTTCAAGGACCTTCACTGTTTATCTACTGTGGCAATTAATCTTCACTGTGGACTTGACTCCCAGAGATGTGATTGGGTCATGGAGGTGCTGTACTTCATGGGTGGAATAATCTACTGATGTTTATAGCTGAATGTGCTGTTAAAAGATGAATCACAGCACTCGGGAGGCAGAGACAGGAGGATTGCTGAGTTCGAAGCTTGCCTAGGCTACATAGTAAGCCCAGAGCCAGCCCGAACTACAAAGTGAGACCCTGTCTCAAAAAAAAAAAAAAAAAAAAAGATGAACTCAGTTGGAAGAGGTGAGTCACTGGAGAGGCACCTTTGAAAGATGTATCTTTCTGGTCATCTTCACTTGTTCTTTATTTTCCTGCTCTTGTGAAGAGCACAGCTTTGACCTGTTACACCTTTTTCCCATTGTGTGTCTGTCTTGGAGCCCACTAACCATGAACTGAAACTTAAGAAATGGTGAGCCCACTTCATCCTCTCCATTAAAGTCAAACATTTTATCCTAGCCACGGAATAGCACTTCTCTAGTGTATATTCCCATAATTTGAATTTGCACACATTGTATACATGTATTGACTATATGTTCTAGAAGATGTGCCCATGTTATATATTAACAACAAAATTTGAAAAAGAAAAAATACATGGAATCTTTAGTCTTTGTTGTAGCAAGCAAACCATTCTTGTTGTGGTATGCCATGGCTGAAATCTAAAATGTCCCACCAAAGTCTAATGGGTTCAAAGTCTAATGGGTTGTGGCTATTTGGGTCATGAAAGCACCATGCCCATCAGTGGATTAGTATCTACTACCTCCTGCCACTGGTCACTGGAGCTGTGACCTTAAGGGTTGTGCTACACTTTTGTCACCCATTCCCACCTCCTACCACCACCATGAGTTAAAGAATTTTCCTTTCCCTTGGTCAGCCAGCCATGCACAGAAACATTTGAAACTGTAATTCAAAGTAAATTTCTCCTCCTTTAAGATTTGGGTTTTTGGTATTTTGTCCCATTGATGGGGAAGTACTAACGTACAATGATTTCTAGGACTATCCTCTAGCCATGTCATTGTTACCTCTTCACCTCTGAAATATCGAGCATATGTTGATGTGTATCTTTATCACTTTTATCTGGTTATTGCCTTTACCCCTCCTCTTTATTAATTCTCCAAATTAATTCCACTTTTCAAGGCCTGGTTCTAACATCATTGTCTCTATGAGACACTTTCTTATGAGACTTTCTTTCTAGACTTCCAGTGTTCTTGTTCCAATCATAATTTTATTAAAGCATATTTAGGTTCTCTTAGAATTTCATTTCAAAACAGCCTTTCTTTCCCAGATGAATAGGGCCTATGTTGTATTTGTCTTTCTATAAACTGTATCACTTATTATTTAGCCAGTAGTTAATTAATACCTGTTGATTTGAATTTCATTTCAGATGCTAAGAATATGTATACCTATTAGACATTCAGGTCACAATGTGATGTACTTAATGAGAAGTAAGAAAAAAACAGTTTTAATAATTTTATATCCCAACAGAATTTAGTGAAGTAATGTCAAAACAGTTTTCAGAATAAGGAGGAAAGTGACAACAACACATAAAAAAACAAGATTTACTATCAGGCATTTCAGATGCATAACTCAACATCAGGTTCTGATGGTACCAGAGAAGCATTGTCACAAAGTTAAATGTCCACAAAGTTAAATGCCTCTCAGGAGTACTCTGTGGACTGAGCCGTGGAATGCATGTGTGAATTAAGATAGACTGTTAATGGGGGAGGCCATTCCTTAAGCTTAACTGCTATTTTCCAGGAGCAAATATAAGGCAGTATTTTAAAACTAAGTTTTTGAAGAGAAGGTGTAAGTTCAGCTTTATATAAAAATCACAGCTTTAACATCTTGGCAAACAATGCTTAAGTATATAGGGGGTGGGAGTTGTAGGGTGGGAAGGGGAATGGGAAAAAATGAGAATTAATTGATGTCATACACTGGTACAAATTATTTATATTGAGTGCAATCATGACATGTTTATATAATGTACTGATTAAGATTCAAATTTTTAAAAATTGGCAAGCAATAAAAATTAGGATTAAAATATCTTACATCTGTATTCAGGCTATTTATAAAGAGTTGGTTGAAATGAAAGAAACAAATGAAATTAAATGCAAGAGTTGAAAAACAGTGGAAAATCCAATCTGCATGTATTAAGGCACAAATTGAAGATCATCAGTGATTCTTTACAAATTTATTTGTGAAATAATTGTTGACATAGTTTAAGTGATTTCAAGAGCTATTTTGACATAAATGGTTGGTTTTTGAGTTTGAGGTGTTGATCTCAGTATAAAGCAGTGGGTTGCTTACCCCTGTCTGGGTCCCTGGCATTGTAAACTCTACAGACTTTCCTCAGTCTTGCCAGAGGATCTTCATGCTGAGTATCATTATTTCAATGAAGAAACTGAAAAAGAAGAAATAAGTATCTTCTCCATGTGTAGCTGTCTCAAAAGGAAGACATGAATGCCAAGCAGAAGAACATTAAAACCAACCTTGTGGTCTAAGAAGTCTGCGTTGGTGGATTGCTCTTCTGCGTCCAATGCTTGGATCTAAGAGACTTTCCTAGGACTGATAAGAGCCCAGTGACTAGTTCACTGCACCCTGGAGAGTAGCTGAAGTGGCTCAGGAATCTATAGTACTCATTCTGGAGTCGTGGAGATATCTCTGAGAACTACCCTGCACTTGCCTAAAGGGTTACCCTGAGCTATTCAAACAGCAGAGAAACAAAATGTTTTCCACTCTGAAGCTGTCTATCTAAGGACTTTTAAAAGGAGCAAATCTGAAAGATGCATGTAGAGTGAATAAGTAGGATTGATTTGGCAATCAGTCTAATGTTTGCAATAAAAGAAAAACAGATGGGTCATTGATTAGCAGGAGGTTTCTCTCAGGATTTTACTCAGTAGAAAGGAAGGGATAATTATAAAAGAGTAGAAGAGGTACTGAACATTTTTGTGTCAATAGCAATAGATTAAATAAGACGTAATATGCAGTTTGGTTATGTATGGTAATGACTCTGGCCAAGCTGATGATAGTTGAATGAAAATCCATATTATCAATTTTGAATGTAATTGGAATTTTCTTAAAAGCTTATTATTCATCTATCATACTGTATATTTAATCTTAAATAGAAATTTCTTTATCTAAATGCTAAAGTTGGACTTTTATTCTCTTGAGAAAACATTGACAAACTGAGAAAAACACATACTGAGTGTTTTTGATGGGTAAATATGCATCATGCTGTGGTGGATGAGTAACCTAGGAGTAGGTTTTGGTCATTTTGTTTTGAGCTGTCAGATAAATTTTTCTCAGGCATCTTTCCTATTGCTGTGCATTTGAGCAAAATAATATTTTATTGTTGGTCATAATTAATAATTCATTGAAATATACCAAATGAATGCATTCAAAATATGGATGTAAATCGTATTATATCTCTGAGTTTAGCAGTTCCAGTCACAGTGTGATTTTTGTAATATGAATTGCAGTCATATATTAGATCATTCACTACCAGAAAAATCAAGAAGTATAATATAAAAAAATTGACAAATTACTTTCAACCTACAAATGAGAAAACAGAGTTGTAAAAAATTGAAATGAGCCAGTCTGGCAAAGCAGAATTTGAGCTTCAAGTGTAAACACTTGAGTTAATGGCTGGGTTTTTCAACCTCAGCAGTTCTGGTGCACGGGGAGGGTGAAGCCGGGGTTATGGGAGATCTTCAGCGTTCTACTTAGAACATCCTTATAGGACTTAATTAGGCAGATTACCTGTTCTGCATGGTGTAGTGTGCTGAACACTTTTAAACTGGTATGTCCTCAAGGCAAATGGAAGGCGAAGTCAGAAGGAATTACATTCGACACAAGTAACTCCGAGGGTTTTATTAGTGGGCCTCACAGAAATGAAATCTCTTCTCCAATGCACCATTTCATGTTTAACTCAATTGAGTACCAAAGGGTTTGTTAAATGCTGAACAGCCATCTAGATTTATGGATGCAACTTGACCACGCTTTCAGGGGTTATTTTTCCCGTCCTAGAAATAGTACCATAGCTTTGGAAAGAAAACAAAAACAAAAAAACTTTAGTTTTTAACATAGAGGCTTTGTTCTAAGTCACCAGACAATGACAAGAGTATAATTATTTACAAAAAGACAATTCTGCATTTAAAGAACAGTAATAAAAGAGCTTAAAATGTGCCCAAGAAAGTATTGTTTATTAATGATTTCAGGATGCAAATATGAACTTGCCACGTACACGTTAAATTCCTGAATCTATTTAATCACCTTCTTCTCCTAACCACCCACAGGGAAGGGTCACCGTGTCAAGCAATCCTGAATGGTATTTTGTGTGAGTTGGGAACAAAGCTTTTAAAGGCCAGAAGTTTAGGAACATAAACCAGATGTGCTCATTTTAAAAAGTCTACTTAGTTTTGGGGGAAGAAAGGTCAGCCCTTTAGATCTTTTAAAAATCTTACTGTCAAACACATTCCGTGGAAACTAAGCATTTTTCTCTTCCCAGTGCTGCTTCACTGACTTCTTTTTTTGATGAAATATTTGCTCTGATCTGCAGCATGCACAATTCTTTTCTACAGTTACAGTACCTGTAAAATTTCTTAATCATTGAAAACTCCCTAGAAACTGTCAGGATACTTAGAATTTTATTCCATAGAAACAGTGTCAAATTAGTCATAAAAATAATAATTTTAGCACAGATATCTGATGTAAATGTAAATTCTCAATTGTTTTCCAACCACAAATTCAGGTCATAAATTGATTATTAAAGATAATTTTGCAAAGATATGTTTATGTAACAGTGGATACCTCCCATGTCTAGGATAATGAAACGTACAATGCCCACCTCTACTGTAATTAATTAAATGTAAAATAGTTACTAAAATTCATACATCAACATCTCTGTAGGGTATAAATTATGCTGGTTTTGTTTTAGACTCTTTCATATTACACACACAATTCTTCATATAGGAATAGGTATTTCTTTATGATACTGTCCCTGATTTTAATTATCCTATGTCCTGGAACAAATGAACCCAAAGTTAAATTGTTACCTGGTCCCAGATAATCTGAATTGCAAAGGAAGAGTTGTCTCTCTAGCAATAAGTGCTCTGGTAGTTTGAGATAAAGCCTGCATATTAGCTGAATGATCATAGATTAATTTTTAAACTATTTCATTCATTTTTATTGATATAAGATTGTGGTGCCTAATAATTATGTTCATCTTGAGGAATTGTGATTAAATACTACTTCTTACCATTTTCACTTCTATAAGCCTCAGTGTTCTCAACTATAGCATGGAGCTGATGACTATGGTCTCTACATTATATGATCAATAAAAGGTAAAATGAGAAATAAGTAACATGCTAACATTATATCTAGTACAACAGTCATTCAATAAACTTTAGTTATTTGATTCTACTGAAGAAATTAAAAATCTCAGCCTAAAAAAAGGTTACAGAGTGAGGAAGGTATTGAACTTCTTTTATTTTGTACTTCTACTATTCAGAACATCAAATCTTTAGTCTTTTGAATATCTAAAGTGAAACACATACTTTAAATGCTTATATTAAAACAATATCTTGAGCATAAGAGATAATGTTTGTAATGACCTACAAAGTTCCATGACTCAATGAAGTTATTTAAACTTTTACTTTTTAATATTTCATTGGCTTAACTTTTATTTATTGCTAAAATAGTTTGAATTTGATCAGAATCTGCACACATCTGCTTCAATGGATTGGATATTACAGTAGAGCCCCAAAATGCCTTTCTGACATCTATTTTTGTTCGCCTTGTAAGAGAACTCCTGATTTTTAGCTGACTACATGGACATTTGGAACAAACGTTATATATCATAACCTCAATACTCTATTGAATTGCAGAAAAAAATAATGCTGAGCCTCTACTATGTATCAACCAACTATTCCCTGGTAAAATGTCACTTACATTATAGACTTTGATAATAGAGTATGTGTAAATTTAGCCATATTGGAATACACACATTTTCTGCATGATTCCGTGTTCTAACTCAGTCACAATATGCATAAAGGTTTGTCTTCCCTTAAACAGCATTCATACACTTAATGCATACCTTTTTCATGCTTAATAAATCCACACATTATTATTTCTGATAAACAAATCTGATCTTTGTATCAAAAGAAGTGGACCAATGAGATGATTGTCACATTAAACCAAGCAGTCATGTTATCAGTGCATGTCATAAAAGACTGGAAGACTATATGTACTACTCAGAAAGGGTGTCAACTGAAACTTGATTTGGTAACACCCATGAATATGGATTCTCACTTAAAAAAAAAAAGATGGTGCTTTTGTCATAGCTGAATACACACGAAGCAAAAATGGGGGTAGGAGTGGCACCCCCATTTCACCTTATCTCCCTTTACAAAGTGCTTCTGCAAAGTCCCTGTGACCTTGACCTGTCCTAGTTTAGAGACCTTAGTACCCAGTGAGGAAATTCTTCCACCAGGAGCCAAAGGATTTCTCTACTGGTCTCACAGCAAAGCCTGACCCTCAACCACCCTTTGTTCCTATGCAAATGAAAGCGATTGCTCCTCACTAATGAAGGAAAGGAGAACTAGTACTGTACTTTAGGAGTACAGCAGATATCTGGAAGCCAGTGTGCCCTATGGGGTGTCTGATTGTGAAAATATTAATGGGACAACTATATAAGTTCAGCATAAAGACCTCTGAGAGCTTGTATTTTTCTGATATGAATTTTGAATTGTCTATCCAAATAAAAATTCAGTGAATCAATGAATAAGAAACAAATGTATATGAACTTGAAGGGGTAGGGAGGAATTTATAAAGATCAGCTATGAGGTCACTACTAGGTGTACAAGTGAGGTCTGCGGTACCTAAAGACATACTCTTCTTTGTTCTATTATGTTATATTTGCATTAACTTTTTTATTTCATCTCTTCTTTCCCCCTATAATGTTACATTCAGTGCAGGTGATGGTTAATTTCATAGTTTTATCCTTGGTTCCCAGCATATTGAGATGGGGTTGTGACTGAGTTAGAACACAGAATCATGCAGAGATGAAAAATGCACCTGATGGAGCTCATTTTCATTTATAGAAGGACAAAGTTATATTTTCTGGGATCACATTGTGGTTCCAAATGTTCTGCACTTTAGATTTGGGAAGAAGAGTCTATCCGGATAGTGTATATTTCCACAGGAAGATTTATAGATTCTGTGCATCAGCTCCTACAGCCTCCTTTCCAAACCTTCTCTGTGTGGTTTCTTGGACTGCAGGGGCTAGAAAAATGAAAACTCTATTTCCCAGTCTTCTCATATCTGGAGTTCTCTTGTAATTTAGTTGCTGCCGAGTGTATTTGGTGAGTTTTAGATTTAGAGCTGAGTTATGTGGCAAGAGACACAGAACATGATACAATCATTTTGATGATGAGGTTCATAGCAGAAGCATCAAGGATCCTAATTAGATGACTCCCTATGATGGTGTGGGTAGAATTCCTCAATGGAGACCCAAAGGCCCTGCAGTCTGTGGCTTCCAGATTCAGTACTTTATTGCAAAAAACAAGATCAGCCTTTCTATTGATATCAGAGGCTCTGTGCTTTGGGCACCTGGGGTAGATACTTATTTACTCTGTGCTTTAAATAACCACTCAATACTTACAATATTTCTGTTTGGTCAATTTACAGTTAAATTTACCTCAACATAGCAACCACTTTTCTGCACCTGCCACATGGAAAACTATAGAGTAGCACAAAGATGAAGACAATGTCATCTTGTTCAAGGGCCTCACAGTCTCAAAGGAGAGAGAGGCTGTGATGTATTCTGCCCTGTAATCCATGGAGATGCAAAAGTAAGTACCACAGTGATACTGCCAGGTACTAAGTATTTCAATTTAACAGTATATAGGATTTCAAAAACGTGGGGTGCAAAATAAACTGAGCAGAAACAAAAGGCTTAGGGTGGTAAAGAGAATGATCACTGTATTTTAGGATGAGATATTAGAATCAGTAATTGGACAAAAAAGCCTGTCAAATACATACGGATGAGAGAGGAATTTTCCCACTACTAGAAAACTCAGAGTGTGAAAGGCAGATATAGCATGCTATGATATGAGTATGCTTTGTCCTTTTCAAAAGACAAGTGGAAATTTGGTCCCAATGCAATAAGTTCGAGAGGTGACAGCAGGTGGAGGAAGTGATTAGGTTATTAAGAGTGATTAATGCACTCCTCCCTGGGCGGAATTAACCACCATTAGAGTGGTTGTTGTGAAGCAAGATGACTTTCTCTTTGTTTCTTGTGCAAATACTTCCGGGGCGGGTTGGTAGATTCCCGTGCTCATGCTTCCAGTTTTCTGACATATTATGATGAGCACAAGGCTTCCTGAATCTAAATTTCTCACATAAAATGATGAGCTAAATAAACTTATAGGCTTTATAAATGGCTCAGTTCCAGGTATTTGTTTATAGCAAAATAAAACAAACTGAGATAGGAAAACACATCTGGAGATCATACTGCAGTGAAACTAAAATACAATCAAAGGTTAGACTTCTGTTATTTATCTGTTTTATAGACAAAACCTTACAGGTCAGAGTTGATGATAGAAAAATGTGCAAATAATGAGTAAGTTAAACGCAGAGAAATATGAAGAAAACTAATTAGAAAATGACCATGATATGAGAGTATATTTCCAAGGCAATAGTTTGGGAATCAAAAGCAGGAGGTAGATTTTACACATACCAAGGGACAAAATTCAACAGGGTTTGATGCCCTGTAGATTGTGAAAATTGACTAAACATGTGCTGACTTTTAAAAATGGAGAGGACGGAGATGTGATGCTGTTGGTGGCTACTGGGCAAAGTGTGGAATCAGGGCCTAGAGTGGCTAGGAATTCATGGGGCTCTGTTACAAGCGCTGCTCTGAAAACCTCTGTAAGACCCAGCCCAATTTTGCCGTGCAGATGAAGTCTAGAGGTTAAAATTGACAACAAGGTTCTAGATGCAAATTTCAGAGCCAAGTATTTAGAAATTAGAGATGGCATCTGTCTGGCATTTTAAATATAAAAGGCCTGTAGCTGGTTGTCACAGTATGGCTCCCACAGTTACAGCAATATTTGCAATAGTTAGAAATCACATCCAAGTAGCTTTAAAATGGTAAAAATCAATGAAGAATAGAGAAGTTAATAGTAAGAAGGAAGGGTTTTGTGGTTCTTTGAGATGCTCTTGGAAATCTTAATACTTATTGAGATTTTGCAAAGAGTCAGAGTTATTTCTGGCTTCTTTTTACGTAGTATCTGATGTTGAATATTAAGAATATATAAGTAAAATGTTCTAAAGGCATGTTTCCTTGTTGAACATGTTCTTACTCTAAATGAGCCAATTGCTTTCATTAAACTTCCAGAGTCTAAAGTGTTTTTCAGGGGGTAATAGACCGTCCTGAACATATGAATTGAACACTTCTTTCAATTTTTTTTTTTTTTGAGACAGGGTCTCGTTTTGTAGTTCAGGCTGGCTTTGAGCTCACTATGTAGGCCAGGCAGGCCTTGAACTCAGCAATCCTCCTGTCTCTGCCTCCCGAGTGCTGGGATTACAGGCATGAGCCACCACGCCTGGCTCAATTTCTTTCAGTTTTGATAGGACTAAAGAGCACAGTTTATTAGAATTCATTGTGCTTAGAGACACTGTAAAATGTAGGTAAAAGGAAACGGGGAGATAGATCTTTCACAAAATAGAAAAGGACTAATGGATGGAGGGAAGGGAAGAGAATAAAAATGAATTAAGATCCTTTATGTTCATGCACAAAATCCCCATGATAAATGTAATCATTATGTACTGCAAGGACATACTAATAACAGCAAAAACTAGAAACAAACAAACAAAACAAGAAAACCCAGATATTTTCTTTTTTCTTTCTACATAGATTTTATTAGGCAGCTATCAGCGACCTCCTTGAGTTGTCAGAAATGTGAAAAGACTAATGTGCATATAAAGTTCGCTACTGTACCTGAAAGGTAGGAAACATTAAAACCATGTTAGATATTCACAGTGACACACTTCTTAACTATGACAATGATATGTACGATTAATAATATAAGAGATGAAACTATATTTATTTTGATTGACCATTATATAATTTTACTGAAAAATCAGAAAGGCTACTGCTATTCTTGACGTTAAGAGAACCAGATCAGTAAATATATTTTCTAATATACATCAGCTCCAAAATATCCACAGCTATCAACCTTAGTGCTCTGCTCTACCTGGGTCCCAGGTCTGGCTCTGTAGAACAGCAACTACTACACAGAAGCTGCCTTCATAGTAGTTTCTTTAAGGTTGTTATTTTTTCCATAAAATTAGATTACATTATAGTACAGACCAATACTATAGGCTCAATAATACAACGTGCTAAATTAACTCATTAAAATAGTACATTTTATTTTGGGATTTTTGTAACTGCGAAAATGCATTCTTTGAATAGAAAGAAGCCAACAATGTTAGACTCATGACTCTGAGGCTCATTGAAAGTTCACTTTTTTGCCTGGAAGTTTACTGAGAACAACAAACACTTGAGGGAATTTGAACTTCACAGCTCAGCTTATCTCCAGGGAAGATATTTCGTAAGCTGGAAGGAATTAATCCAAAGTTAATATTTAGAACTTTCAAATCTATCTTTTTTGTTTATACTTTTTGCTAAATTTGCCTTGTTTTGTTTTAATGCTCCAGGAAGTGACAAGTCTCTAAAACCCTGGAAGGTGAAATCCGAAAAGTAGATTAAGAAAAAAAAATTCTCTTTAGTCATCTCTTACTAAGGTCAGGGCATTATTTTAGAGACCTTAATCTTTCATGAGTTTCGAATGGCTGCCAATCCATCATATAATCCTGGAAAAAAAATCAATTCTCCCATCAACATCCCTCAACGCATGCTGAGAATTTAAAAACTACTTAAATGTTAGTCCATGCTTAAAACACTTATGATTTATATTTTGATTCTTGTGTTTTTAATGTACAGCTCATGTGATTTTATATTTGTCTTTGAGGACTTCATTTACTGGTAGGGAAGCTTGAAGCCAGCTCAGGGACTAGATATACCAGCACACACATGAACACATACACATGCTCACCTCTGTAGAGATTTACTATAAAACAATTGGCTTGTGCAGTTATGAAGTTTGGAAAGTCCAAATTCTACAGTGTGGGCCAGTAGTATTGAGTAGTGAGGCTTCAAGTCAGAAAGCAGTGTGTTGGACAGCTCACTCTGCTTTGAGGAGCCTTTTTATTCTATTCTTGTATTTAACTGTTTGGATGAGATGTACCCACAACAGGAAAGCAAACCGTTTACTCAGAGTTCATGTATTTAGATGCTGATCTCATTCAAAACCCTCCTAGCTGACACACAAGATGAACTGTTGTGACATCATAATTATCTCTATGCTACAGGAAAAAGAACTGAGGTTCAAAGAGTTTAATAAATAAGCTTGTCCAAGTTATATAGCCAATAAATAGCAAAGCTGTTAGAAGCACAGCTAATTAGGTTCAGGTGTCTATGTTCTAATTGCTATGCAAAATATGTATCAGAAATTTGAAAAAAGTCCCCTTGATATGAAACTAAATTAACCAAAAATAATAAACTTTTTAAAAAGGCACAGTATGAATATTTATATTCAGGATTTCCTTGAGATACCATAATGCATATATATATATATATATATGTATATACATATATGTGTGTGATACCATAATGCATATATATATATTATATATATAAAATTGTTATATATATAATATATATAATTACTGATATATACATACATATTCAGGAAAGACTGGAAAGAATTGTGCAAATAGGAACTAGATCATGATGAAAGATAATTTTTGTTTCTGTATATCTTTTACATATTTTCTAGTTTTTAAAAACTCATGTGAATAGTTTGTGTTATAGAATGGCTACTCAAATCATAAAGTAAGACTTGATGTGACAAAATCTTAATTAAATGCTCATTATTTCTGTGTGCTTGAGATTTGATATACCTCAAATAGTGGTGCTTTCTCCAATTTAAAAATTATTGTAATCTAATATTTGCTATAGATATATACTAGTCAAAGGTAAAATTAACATAATTTTTAAAAAAATAAATGAGACTAAAGTGTCAGAATCTTTGTATATAGTAAGAAGCATAACAAGAAAACTCCCAGCAAAGGAGTTGTCAACTTTCTTGTTTATTTCAGTATTTTACAGTTTGAAGGTGCAGAAATAATGAAGAAAAGATTTTCTCATTTTTCATCTGTTGATGGACTTAACAGAGGACACCACTTTGGAAATTTGTGAAATGAAGAAATAAGACTAGTGGAAGAGGCAATTTCTAGATGAAAGCAAATCGTTAACATTGGCCTAAGATGTAGAATTAAATGAAAAAGATTGAGGGAAGAAATTTGGGGGAGAAAGTTAGTGTGAATCACTAGCAAATGGCATATCCTTTGATGATAGATTGGAACCCTATATAATGAAGTCCAGGTTCACTTTATCAAGTAGTTATCTAAATGAAAGAGGCCAGAATGAGACATCAAATTCTTTTTTTATGACTGTAATAAATATGCTTTCCTAAAATCTATATAGTCTCAGACACACTTATTACAATGATCATGTCAGCTGCAAATATTCGTACACAGCATTTATAACCTTGCCTAAGTAGCCTGCTTATTAATCTTGTGTATGCTAGTAATAATAGCCTTCAAAATGTTAAACCATAATTAATTTAACAGCATAGCTTGTTCATAGGTAGTCTTTTCTGGATAATTCTTAACTTACTAATCATCCCATAAAAATATTTTAAGAAACAGCAGAAACACCGGCTTACATGTTGTTTAAGGAAATCAACAGTAACTAAGAAAACTAGATTTTTGTGTATGTGAAACCCAAATGCTTACTCTAAGCAGTGACATGTTTAGCTGATTCAGCACTACCTTGTCAACTTAGAATGAAAATGCATTTTTCTTAGACTTTTAGTTGGCTGTTGCAAAAGGTTACTGTAGTACTATTCATTTTATAAATAATTAATTGCATAATAAAGAGGGCTGGATTTGAATGGATAACCATTGAATAAATAATAACAAAGAAAATTAGCAGGAATGCAATTTGATTTTAATAACACAATGAGAGCAAGTTTTTAGTTTGATCAATGGCTTTATGAAAATGTTTCATCCTTTTAATTTTGTCTTGTGCTAATTTAATTACTATGCGAAAAAGCTGAAATTAAAAAAAAAACTCATGGAGTATATTTTGTGGACTAACATGAATTTAATTTAAACCCAGGCTATGTAAACTATGTATTTCCTGGTTCAGAGTAAGCTCAAAATTATTTATTTAAAAATTCTTTTTAACACCGATTTCATCTTTGTGATGTTGACTGCTAATCTTAGTTTGTAGCTGAAGGGAGTTTAAGGAAAATCTACATTCTGAATGTAGCAAGGGCGAAACCCAAATAAAACTGTGACGTTGGGCCGGAGGGTTAGCTCGGTGGTTCCGGCGTCTGCCTCACAAGCGCAAGGTCCTGAGTTCGATCCCCGGAAACCACATACAGTGCTGGGCGTGGAGACTCACGCCCACCAACAATCAATACCGCATACCACAGTGCCGGGCATGGTGGCTCACACCTGTCATCCCAGCACTCGGGAGGCAGAGGCAGGAGGATTGCTGAGTTCCAGGCTTGCCTGGGCTACATAGTGAGCTCAGTGCCAGCCTGAATTACAAAGCAAGACCCTGTCTCAAAAAAAAAAAAAGAAAAAAAAAAACTGTGACGTCCTCTTTGATAAAAGGTAAATGACACAGAAGCATAGTACTCAATCATTTTGCTTTGGCAAAATTGGCAGTCCATAAGTATGATGATCAGTGAGTGGACTAAACTTTAAAAACTCATTAAATTTTGTAAGCACATGACTAGGCTTCCTCACTCCATAATATTTACTTTGGTTGCTTTCCTATGAAATAAAATTTAGATATTTAAAAGAACAAGTCCTTAAATTTTGTATATTATATATGGAAGTGAGTTGAATAGTACTCATTTTATTTGATGTCTTTGTGAGCTTTAGGTGTCTGGTCCTTCTCTGTTCCTTCCTGATAGTTTTTGTGTCTTAAAAGTATTGTCGAGGTTACAATCCTGCTAGTTGTATTATCTGTCTGGTAATGAAGCATCAGCAGTAGAGACAAAAAATAATAAAAGCAACATTCAGAACAACCGAACAAATAAAACCAAAGTCCTGCTGAGAACGTGTTCCAGCAGTAACAAAAGGTTGAGAGAAATAAATACATATATTCACACAAACTTCATGATTCAACAGGAGAGATTCAATCTCTCTCTGAAATATTTGAAATTAGAAATCAAGATGCTAATGATTTTCTAAAAACGCAATTTAAAGTGGTAATGGTGGAAAGGACAAAAGACCTGCATGTAATTTATTTTGGAGTGAACATACTCAAAATTAATGTAGCATAAAACACATTATGTTGAGAAGCTAGGTCACTGCTACTACACACGTGTGTTAGTCAGCTTTCTGTAGGTTTAACAAATACCTGGGAAAATCAACATTTAAAAGGGTGAATATATTCTAGCCTATGGTTTTGGAGGTTTCCTTGTCATGGTCATTGCTGTGGGGTCTGTGGTAAGAAGTACATCAAGATTAGGGCAAGTGGGTGAGGAGAATGCTTACCTCATGGCAGGAAGGAAGCAAAGAGAAAATGTCAGCAGAGCCCCCGTGGTAGCCTCCCCCGCACAACCCCACAACCTAACTGCCTGCCACCATGCCCCAGACCTTAGTGGTCCCAACATCTCCATGATTCCATCTACCATAGTAAGATCCAAATTTGACATTATTCAAAATGCTCATTGAAAAATGGGCTTTTCTTCATGACTGGGCTTGATATTAATGCCTTATCTCAAATGATAAATTACAGACCTCCCCACAGATACAACTTATTTAACAAGAAGCTTTTTAACAATGTATTTAACAAGATGCTTTCTCTCTCAAGTGAGAAAGGAAATTATTTTATCTCTTCTTCTGTTTGTAAAGCATGGATTATTTGCTACTTATAGTCTTTTCAAAGATAAGTGCTAATTTGAAAAATAGTAAAACAGCCTTTCGTGTCTAAATCCACATCAGTTTTTTTTTTGTTGTTGTTGTTGTTTGTTTTTGTTTTTAGCTTTTTGAGGCAAGGTTTCCATTCACAGTTCAGGCTGGCACTGAACTTATAATGTAGCCCAGGCAAGGCTTGAACTCACCACGATCCTCCTACCTCTGCCTCCTGAGTGCTGGGATGACAGGCAGGAGTCACCATGCCTGGCTCCACATCAGTTTTTCAAGTGCACTTTTTGATACTGTACTGCTCCTGTAGAATTGTCCCTATTCAGCCCTGTGCAGAGTCTTGAGGAACTGTCATTAATGAACTACACTACTTTAACTCACCATTACTTTGTTGCTGAAAAGCTTTTTGTAATAGCAAGTTAAAATCTACAAGCTATATCTACGGACACAAAACTTTCTGATGTAACGAGAACAAGCCTGTTGTTTTTAAAAATTTTATCCTAAGATTTATCAATATTTCTATTGGACCATATCACTTAATTCAAGGGAAACATTCTTAGAATGTGAACACTGTATGTGTATTTGACATGGTTTTGAAGAGACATTCCATTCAATTTATTAATATTTTTCTCCTCTTTTCATACCTAAATTATAGATGCTATATTATCTGTAACTTGCAAAATATTTGGCTTGGAAAGAACATTTGAGATTGAAACCCGGGTAAAGAGGATTGTCAGCTCATGACAAATGCAGCCTATAATTTGGATTTGACCACTGTTTATCCTTTTATAAAAATGTATTTTCAGCCAGGCATGGTGGCTCACACCTGTCATCCCAGCACTCGGGAGGCAGAGGCAGGAGGGTTGCTGAGTTCCAGGCTTGCCTGGTCACCATAGTGAGCTCAGGGCCAGCCTGAACTACAAAGCGAGACCCTGCCTCAAAAAAAAAAAAAAAAATTATTTTCAGAACAGAGGGATTTTCACCCACAATCGTCCTGGAAAATTCATTCAGAAAACTAAAATGGTTTAATGGCTCTTGTTAGTTATTATTATCATAAGTGAAAATGTTTTTAACATCTGCAAAATAATATTTCTGAATAAAGTTCAGGCATAAAGCCTAAAATATAATTTTATAATAATTTTATAATACCTCTATTAGCAGCAATCATAATTGAAAGTTTCAACTAAATTATGGTGCCAATTTTTTCAACTTTTCATTTGTATCACAACTTAATGACTGATCGCAATTTATCATGAAATATAAGCAATTCTGTCCAATTTTATTTGTAATTTTAACTTTACTAAATATTTTAAGGTTTCTAGGAAGGAAGAACCAGAAGAAAGAAATCAATTTCCTTTTATTTATGTTTTAAATATCAGAAGACAGGAAAATAGTAAACAATATTTCCATCTTCTGTGTTTTTCTTCTGTTAAACTTATAATTTATCGTTTGTATCATTTTAGTTTAGTAGACATATAACTAATTTGATAAGTGCACACAATGCAGCTCTTTGGGGAATTATAGAGGGTGAGCCAGTGAAAGCACTATTAACTTCTTGATTAGAATTAATAAATATATGTTGAATTAATAATGAACTCAAAAGTGTTAACTCACTGTAAAGTAGAACAAACAAACTGCTAGGAATTAAATTTTCAAATGACATTTAATAGAAAATAACAAATAAGGTTGGAATAACTATCTTAATAAATTAAGGTGGGTATGATTCTGATTACTGAGGTTTTTGGTCATGCAAGAATAAAGAGACAATATTTCTTTTTATAAAATTTCTATTCAGGGCCGGAGGGTTAGCTCAGTGGTTCCAGCGCCTGCCTTGCAAGCGCAAGGTCCTGAGTTAGATCCCTGGTAACCACATACAATGCTGGGAGTGGAGACTCACGCCCACCAACAATCAACACCGCATACCACAGTGCCGGGCGTGGTGGCTCACGCCTGTAATCCCAGCACTCGGGAGGCAGAGACAGGAGGATTGCTGAGTTCGCGGCGGCTTGCCTGGGCTCCATTGTGAGCTCAGGGCCAGCCTGAACTACAAAGTGAGACCCTGTTTCAAAAAATAAAAAAATAAAAAAAATTTCTATTCAGTTTCAGATTATTTGAAAATTATATTCATATCACTAATACCTTTGAAGATCACTGCTTCCTGATATCAATACCTATGAATTGACAGTTAAAGAATTTTTAGATATTTTAATTTCAATGCTAACCAAGACAAATTTATTCATTCTTTCCTTTTTATGAAATTGTTAACCAATTCCACATACTAGCCTTCTGGTTAATACAGTGCAATGAATTTAATAAATATAGCCAAGTAGAAATGGATTAATATATCAACTAAAATTAATAATTAGATGCCTCATACAAGTTTGATACAATTTTATGGGGTTTAGGACTTTGGGATTAAAATTTTTAGTCAGAAAAATATACCTCAATAAAGATGTGCAATTGTCTTCCATTTTGAAGATCTCTGAATGCTAATAAAGTGTCTACATTAAAGACTAAACATAGTGCCCCCTATATTTAGTGTTATTCCAATATGTTAGCTCAATATTTTTAAGTCTAGAACTAGCAGTGAATATATTGCTTTTGTTTGCTTGTTTTCCAGATAGAAAGAGACAGGGTCAGGGAAACACCCCGTGAAAGCACAGAGTGCCAGTTGAGTCAGGTTGTGAACTTCAAGGGATGATATGTCTCTAAACAGACACGGAAGATTTGATTGCATTTTACTTGAAATTAGCATGATAAAGAAAGAATTCAAATCAGAAAGTAAAATGCATTAGTAGTGCCCTGGAAAAATGAATCAAATACAAAGTTACATCTAACATTTTCTAAAAAATGTTGAGACAGTATTACTTCTACAGGTTACTTTACTTGTTAAACGAAACTGAATGTCATCCTAGGAAAGACAACCATAAAAGCAAGGGGATTTTACAGAACTAGAGAAGCAGTCATGTTAAATATATGATGAAGTACTGAAGCATACAAAATTTTCAGAGCATCTCCAAAGGATGGTAGATGTATACAGGATTCTTTTTTCTGTGCCCATAAATAATTTTGAGGGTGCATTCTTCATAGAGCATTCTTATAAGATGAGCGACTGGAAGTAAACTCTAGAAAGAAGACAGCATAACTCTCAAGTGTCTGTGGGAGATTGAATTCAGGTAAAAACAAAATTTCTCCTCTGTTCTCACACTCGCTGAGCAAACAGTACCCCGAGGCTCTCAAGTTGAGTCAAGCTGTAGATAATGTTTCAAATCAGATCCAGCCAGTTTTTATTGAGTGCATTTACATAAAGCTGTGAAGAACCACAACATCAAAATTGTACCTACATAGAAATATAATTATTTGCAGAAGTACTGTGGAAGCAACTAACACAAATGAAAATAAAGGGCTTGAACAGGCCTCCTGGTTTGCTTCCTACCTTGTATGTTCACTTTAACATCAGATGGTCAACACATTCACAAGAGCCTGGAGGAGCAGTTGGTTGGACAGACTCGTAGAGTGCCCCTTCTAGTTTGTCTCCTAAAATAAAAAGAATATAATTTAATTGTAGCTTGGAAATGTTATTCTTCAAGTTGAAATATACTCAGCCTTTTTCCAAGTAAGCATTATTTCTCTGAAATATTAATTTGCCTGTAGTTGCTCATTTATTTACTGATTTTTTTTTTTTTTTTGAGACAGGGTCTAGCTTTGTAGTTCAGGCTGGCCCTGAGCTCACTATGTAGCCCAGGCAAGCCTCAAACTCAGCAATCCTCCTGTCTCTGCCTCCCGAGTGCTGGGATTACAGGGTGAGCCACCACATCCGGCATTGTGGTATGCGGCGTTGATTGTTGGTGGGCGTGAGTCTCCACGCCCAGCATTATATGTGGTTACCAGGGATCGAACTCAGGTCCTTGCGCTTGCGAGGCAGGCGCCAGAACCACTGAGCTAACCCTCTGGCCCCTACTTAATTTTTTTAAGAAAATAAAATCTTGCCTCTATGCAAGAGGTTAAAAATTGGTCTTTAGATGCCAGTACTTCATAGCAAAAAGGTTTTCTAGAATTTCCTTCTTTCTTGTTAAAAAAAAAAAAAATTACTCTCAATAAGAGGTTCAGCCGCTTAGAAAAATATTTAAATGTTGGATTTGAGAGTAAAAATTCTGAGCTATAGCTCTCTAAGTATTGCATATAATATAACTTGAACAATTTTATCATTATTTTAAAATAAGAAACTGTACTCTTTAAAATTCCATTTTTAGGTGTTGAACAATTAATTTAAACATGATATTCTAATTATGACATGGAAACAACATTAAATTCTCATTTCCAACAAGTAGTCCCCATTCCTTCTGCAGAGATATAATATATTTATGTCTAAATAGATAAAATATAACTAAAACGCCTTCCATATTAAAATCAACTACTGATGATTGGGAATGGTTGAACAGTAAAATAGAGACTGCTGAGGCTGGAGATGTAGAGAACAGGGTTCCCTCGAAAGCATCTACTCTACTTAATATGTAACCTCACTATGGGCTTCCTTCTTCCAGAAAAAGGGGAAGAGGAGAAGAAGAAGAAGAAGAAGAAGAAGAAGAAGAAGAAGAAGAAGAAGAAGAAGAAGAAGAAGAAGAAGAAGAAGAAGAAGAAGAAGAAGAAGAAGAAGAAGAAGAAGAAGAAGAAGAAGAAGAAGAAGAAGAAGAAGAAGAAGAAGAAGAAGAAGAAGAGGAAGAAGAGGAAGAAGAGGAAGAAGAGGAGGAGGAGGAAGAGGGAGGAGGAAGAGGAGGAGGAAGAAGAAGAGGAAGGGGAAGAGGAAGAGAAAGCTATTTTCTCTGCTGAATGATGTCAAATAGCAGCATAAAAGAAAATTAATCTTTGCTATACACCTAAAAATATAATTGTTCTATGCAGAAATATCACCCCAAAAGAAAACAAAATGGCTCACAAACTAGGAAAGGGTTTTGTGATGATCCTTTTGCAATTTGAAGAAAAATAAATATTCCACATCAAATCCAGTGAGAGACAATTTCCTCAATCACACACCCTGAGAGTTTAAAGGACTAAATGACTGGAAACTGAAAAGTTAAATAAAAATTCTGCTACTCACCATGTATGATTTTCTATGGACAATCTTGTTTGAATGGGAAGTTATGTATGAAATTTGTATTCGCAAGTTTGTATTCAATAAATTTGTTTTTCCTTTTTTTCTAGAGACAGGGTCTCACTTTGTAGTTCAGGCTGCCCCTGAGCTCACTATGTAGCCCAGGCAATCCTCAAACTCAGCAATCCTCCTGCCTCTGCCTCCCAAATGCTAGAAAGTATGAGCCACCATGACCACCACTTTCGTGTGTGATACTGATTGCTGGTGAGCGTGAGTCACCCCCCCAATTTTGTTACATGTGGTCACCAGGGATTGAATCAGTGACCTTGCACTTGCTAGGAGGCACTGGAAACACTAAGCTAAATCTCCAATCCATGTTTTTCCCTTTTTTACACTTATTTGTAGTATATGTGCTGCCAAAGTGAGCACTTTATGCTTCTTTTGGTTTCTTTTTTATTAGGATTATTAACTACTCATTCTTTTGGATAAAATGCTTCATGTTTGATGTCTCAAATGTATAAAAACATATAGTCAAGTTTATACACTGAAAGACTTTTGGATGTGACAAACTAGAAGCAACCTAATTCTTAGTGAAAAGCACTATGCGTGTAATTTCCAGTTTATTTTTGCAAGCATGGGAGGTTTAAGATATGATATAAAGACAAAATTCAGCTGTGATTATTTTAGTGTACAAAGGGAAGGTTATAACTGAACAAAATGAAAAATTTTTTTGAAAGATACCATGTAAAAAAAATCTGACATATATATGTATATCACTGAAGGTGTAAAATGAAAATGAGATATTATCATGGAGACAAAAATAACAAGGGATAGTGGGGTGTAAAGAAAGGGAACACTGGGCCAGAGGGTTAACGCAGTGGTTCCAGCG
>PVIC010005218.1:39092-58870 GCA_004025085.1 Thryonomys swinderianus
TGCTGGGTGTGGAGACACGCCCACCAACAATCAACACCGCATACCACAATGCCGGACGTGGTGGCTCACGCCTGTAATCCCAGCACTCGGGAGGCAGAGACAGGAGGATTGCTGAGTTCGCGGCGGCTTGCCTGGGCACCATAGTGAGCTCAGGGCCAGCCTGAACTACAAAGTGAGACCCTGTCTCAAAAAAAAAAAAGGGGGGGGGGGACACTGTCTGTTGATGAGCGCATAAGAAAGCACAACCACCACACAAAACAGTACTGTGGTTCCTCAAAAATCCAAGCTAACATATCATACCATATGACCCAACAATCCCCTTATGGCTCTAGTAAATAAACTACAAAGTAAATGAAACAATTTTACCAAGAACAGGTTTATCCTTCAGTGTTTAGTGCACATTATTAGTAAAATAGATACAACCAAGGTGTGCATGGACAGGAGAAGAAAATAAATACACACACACACACACACACACACACACACACACACACACACACACACCCCTATGGAATAGTTTTCTGCCGTAAAAAATAATGGAATCCAGCTATATGTGGCTGCAAAAGCCAATGATGGACAACAGACACAGGAAAATAAGCCAGGCTTGCAGGTCCGATTGTTTTCACTTGTTTTCTGAACAGGAGGAAGGGTGACTTAGAGAATCAGAGATTATTACAGGAGTCAGCAGAGGCGAGGCAAGGTGGGAGGGGGAGGACAGAGAGACTAGATAGCTACCAAAACACAAGGACATGGGAGGAATTACAGTCTTCTGTCGGGTACATATTGTCCACAAAATTTATGACCTATTTCAAAATAACTAGAAGAGATTAAGTTTCCCAGAACACAAAAATGATAAATGTTTAACGAGAGGAAATGCTAATCACCCTGATTTAATCATTATGCACTGCATACATATATTGAATTATCATACAGTACCTGGTAAATATGTACAAATATGTTTCACTGAAAATGAAAACAGCTTCCGCAAAGTGTATGACACCATTGACAGGACTTACTTCAGAATTTGGGAACTAAGTCTTAATAATGTCCCACCCTCTCTACCTTATCTTCCACGTATCTTTCCCACACACAAGTTGAATGGTTGGATTCGCAGTACAAAACACAGTATTTCTGAAATGGAATCGCTGTCTAACAAAAATAATAAACACAATGGTGCATTCAGAGTCAGTGAGACAGATGAGGAGAATCCCATAAAGAATATTATCTAAGCAGAGTTCTCCCCGTTGCCCGGGCTATAGCCCGTTCTCAGTGAAGATAAGACAGGGATGGTGTAAAAATAAATAAATAGGAGGGTGGCCAGTTTAGAAGTTAAGTGTGAGATGAAATGGGACGAGGGAGAGGACGGTGAGGAAATCCGGAAGAATGATCCGGATCTTTTTTTCGAGATAATTACACCCTGAGTGGAGCTTTGCAGGCAGAGAAGTTTGGAGAACACATTCCAGGCTGATTAAAAAGTATTAAAAAGAGCACGGAGGTGTGAAACTTCATGATGTGTGCAGAGGACGGTGAACAGTACATCTGTTTAATCGAGGAGGTGGAAGCACAGGAAAAAAAAAAAAGGCATGAAAAGCCTATTAAGATTCGACTGGAAGTGGGTGAAGTGTCCCAAGTGCAATAGAGTGAAATTTTTAAAAGCAAAAACAGGCAGAATCCAACCTATTTTTGAAAGCCACGGTATCGTCGAGCAGGAAGAACCAGAGTAGGGGAACATTCCTAGATTTTAAAACATTTTTATTTCAAGTCGAGGAGCCCTTTCTTGGAGAAGGTATTTGGTAAAGGATGGAAGCAATATGTCCCAGGGTTGGATGGAAATAGTGTTCAACATATGTTTTATCATTAATATCATGGAGCATATGCTCAGTCCCTATATACAGCACATTTTTGGCTTATCATCAAAAATTATTTATTAAGCACCCACCTGCATAAGACATTTTAGCAGAGCTAAGCCCCCTGCAAATGTCAAATATATAATTTAATTTGAATGATACATGCTAAGTATAAATTATTGTAGTTTCTTGTCCACTCCCACTGACCCTCTCTTAAATTTCAATAATACCATATGTATTCAACTCCACTGTAAAAACAAATATTTTTTTTTTAGAATTTGTTATATGCAGGTAGATTCAGTGAGAGTGCATGTTAGGGAAGCAAGGGTGGGAAAATGTACAGAAAATAGATGCCAAATGTCTAGGTAGATGAAGAAGAGAGGGGTGGAGCAACAATTGAGTTTGTGTGTCAAGATAATGTGCCAACGGGCAAGGAATTCTTAGAGAAAGATCACTATCAGGTGTCTAGTTCAAGAAGGTTAGTTTATTTCAAGTTTTCACTAATAAACTGTCTAAGAGCACTAACCATTTTAAGATGCAGAAAATATGGAACATGCTTTCAATTACAACCTGGATTTACAGCTCGATGTGACCTTGTAGAATTATTAAACTTTAGCATTGAATATCTAGTTTAACTCAGAAATAGAGAAACGGTTTAGAATCCTATGTAACTTAGCTTAACTTCAATGATTTTTTTTTGTATTTGAAACACAATGGAATTTCACATAAATTTAATTTGCTTGTCTTCTATTTTTCATATGTCAATGCTCCCCAATTTTTTTAAGGTGACTTTTCTAACAGTCATGGCTGAATGAGACTTAGGTTGGTGACACTGGTGATAGGCAAGTAACAATGTAGAGGGGTAAACAAAACCATTATCTGTAATTGTAACACTTAACTTATTGTCACATCTTTTTTCCTCCTCTACTTTAGTGAGGATTCCTCATTTAGTTGACCTAGTATTTATGATTAATGTATGATGTTATACATGTGTTTAAAAAGTACACTGTTATGGTCCTAAAATACACCTGTGCCTACAAGGTTCCTGCAGGTTAATGTCTTCTGCTAGGGAAAATGTCCTCATTTGCATTGACTTGCAATGAGCTCCTGCAGGCAAACACCTGAAGCCAATCATCTGTGTACACCTGCCCGCAGGCATAGGTGTGCTACCAGAGAGCCTCCAGACTAAGTATCTATAATGCTTCCTCTTCGATGCTGTGTGCCACTTCAGTGTGAGTCACTGGGGCAGTCAACTGTGACTGCGAGTTTCATGGGAACGGGTCTGGATTTGGATGTATTGGGTCCCTGTCAGGGTCAGTCGTAGAGATATTGGAAAAAAGAGTGAGATGTCCAACAAAGGAAAGAGCAATAGTATATGAAGATCTTCAAAACAAAATAAAGCATGGAGTCAGCAAAACAAGAACAGATAGATAAGCTGCCTATATTAAACTTTTGGAATTCAGGGAGAAATAACCAAAATACTTGATTTATAGAAGAGTACATCATCATCATGTTGCAATAATATTAGAATATTTGAGTACTATGTATTACTACTCTTGTTTTTTTCCCATAAATATGCTTTTGAAAATTCTCTTAGCCGAGTCATAAAATTTATTCAGATATAAATAATATATATATATAATATATATATATATATATATATATATATTTAGGTCACGCATTTACAAATGTTTACAATGTGGTAAACTGGGGGAAGGACATTTTTGATACAAAATAAATAATTAACAAATCTATTAGGGAGAAATGAAGACTAAAAATAACCGCAGGACGATTTGCCTTGCTGCTGTTACTGGGGACCAATTATTTTCTTGAGCTCATGGAGGAAGAAATTAGTTCTGTTGCCAATTCCTTTTCTGGCCTATTCAGTATGATAGAAGCCTCAAGGTTTCCATCCTCCAGCTCCTTGTTCTGTACTTTGTCTCAGGTAATCATCATTCTTTTGACTGCCAGGGTCATGAATACTCTGATGACCTGAACTCCCAAATGCACTTATCAAACTACCTGTCTGAACTTTCCATCGGGCTGTCAAGGATGCAACTCAGGGTTTTTATAAGTAAAATATGACTTTTGATGCATGTCTTCAACACACACATATCCACATGTGTACACATGCAAATAACATATATGTATGTAAAGCACACACTCACACACAGGCTGTTATTTCTTTAACTGGGAGCTTTTACTGGGCAGTGGAGGCTAAAAATGTAAGCTTTTACCAGGCATGGTGGCTCATGCCTGTAATCCCAGCCCTCAGGAGGCAGAGGCAGGAGGATTGCTTGCCTGGGCTACACAGTGAGCTCAGGGCCAGCCTGAACTACAAAGCAAGACCCTGTCTCAAAAAGACTAAAACCAACCGACCAAACAAAAATGTAAACTTTCTTTTCCTCCTACCTCCTTCTCCCACATTGTATTCATTGTATAGAAGCAGGAAGTACTGTAGCTCCGAACTTTCAAATTTTATCTTGAACTTGATTCGCTTTCACATTGCTTGCTCTTCTCCCTTTAGTCTGAGCTTCCCTCTATCATTTTTCACCCGTCTAGTTCAATAACTTGTCAAATGGTTTCCCTTCTTTTATCCTTGAACCTCTAATCTATTCCTTCTTACTTACGAAGCCAAATGGCCTTTCCAAATCTTAAAACAGATCGCGCCACTTCTTTCCTCAAAGTTTTCAGGGCCTCACAGTCCCTCCAAGGTTAAACTCAATACCATGCCCTTATGGACACCATAGTTCCTGCTGTTTCTTCCTGGCTCTCCAGCTCCCCCTTATGGCTGTCCTCTCCACATCAGCTTTCTTCCACTCCTGTTTTCTCTGCCACCTCCCAGGCTTGACTTTTGCTGTTATCTTTGCCAGGGACGTTCTTCTCATAGAGGCCATGTGATTCTCCACTGTATTCCATTCCGGAATGTTCTGGATGCCCTCTCCCAAGAGAGCCATCCTTGTCTGCCTCCTTCACATAATTTACTGACATTCTCTATCCTGCATTGTTTCCTTCAGGCAATCCAGCTTAGCCCTACGTATTATATATTTTGTGTTATATTTTAGTTTTTTCTTGCTTCTTTCTAAGACATTCAGTCAAAAAAAGTTGCTTTTTAATTTCAGTGCTGTTTCCCTGAATCTGGAAATGTGTTAAGAACACAGTGAATACCCAATAAACATTTTGGGGAAGTATGGGTAAAGAACATTCCAGAAATGGATGGTAGTTAAGAGCATGGAGGTGTGAACAGAACGGGGCATTCACAGATGGCTAATAGTTCTCTGTGGGTAGAGCATTCCTGCAGTTGTTAGAAAGATCGAGATAATTGTGCAAATTCCATTCACACCTGGACTCTGGACATAATAAAAAGAAACAAATGAGTAGAATTAAAACTTGATTGTGAACCTTTATACAATTTCACATTAATGCTACAGTCTCGAAAATAACTGTAATGAGAGGACAAGGAAAACAATTCTATCAAAGCATTAATTAAGTGAACTGTCTCTCAAGTGGCCCTAAACTGTCTCTAAATGTCATTGACACTATCATGATGCATATGTAAAGGTGGGACTTAAATCCCCAGGTGTGACAGGTAATCCTCTTGCCAACAAAGAGAAGCTTAGCCAAACACTCATATTTAAGACTCGTCACATTCTGTGGCTTAGTCTCTTCATCTCTCTGGCTGCATGAAGCCTTACCTCAAACAGTGCTACCTGATGTCGTCTGATACGTGCCAGGTAATCTGTCTATTGCTGTCAAATCTGGCACTTTGCATAGTGGTGCTACCACAAGTTAACATTTCTCTGTCCACTTGGTTGGAGTTTACTTTACAGCAACACTTCTGTCCTTAATTCTGTTGAATTCTGCCATCATCAGATACTCGGTGGCATAATAAACAGGAGGCTGTGTAAGGAGGGCCCAGTTGGCCACAATTTGAGAATCATTTCATCTTGGTTTCATGTGGAACTTACTAGTGAATTAGATATAGCACTGTGGTAGCAGAGAACAGTATCCTTCACTAGAACTGTAGCTTGATGATCATCTGGACATTTGCTTGTCATCATGTTTAGAGGAACATCATGGTGGATTAATATGCAATGACGAGTCCTATCCTCAAACTGATAGGGAAACAAGACAAAAATTTAGGTTCCATATTGAATTCTAATCAAAGTATCTCAGGAAGGGACTGATTTTATTTTTAAATAAGAATTTTGAGAATTGAAACCTCAGTGAGAAAAAAGTAACCTACCATCCTTATTTTCTGTTGTATTTCTACCTCCTACACTGTCTTAGAGAAAATTTTTGATCAGTATTTTCCTTAATCATTAATCAACATTCTCCTGGTTAGCCATCAGCTGATGAGGGACAGGGCTTTGGCAACCACACCCCTGCTGGATACAACTGTAACCCTAAAAACCTTTGAGCACCTGTGCTGGTTCAAGTACTGGCACTAGACAGGAGCATAAAATGTGGCTGGTAAAACTGAGGACCTGAGTTTAACTTCTTCAAATTTTATTTTTACTTAAAAACCATATATAATTAGTGGTTACTATATTGAACAATACAAATCATAATACTCTGAGTAATATATTCTTTATTTTGTGATATATATATATATATATGCTTTAAATTGTCAATAAATTTATTTATTTGAAGGACATATACACACAAAAAAAACAGTATCAATATTCTCTGTAATTGATTGTACCTATTTATAGGCAAAATATGTGGAAAACGTGTAATTTCCCAAAGGCTTTGTTTGAATTTCCTGTAAATACTATTTCTTGGTATCTGCAAGAACCTATTGAAATGAAACATCAAAAATTTTTAAGCTAGAACAAAATAAGATCATTAATAAAATCATTAAACTGTCAAAGCTCCTAAGTCATAAATCATGGAGCAATACAACATATGTCTCACATATTCCCTTATTATTTTGTGTGTGAAGAGACAGCAAAGAAAACTGTCTATAATTTTGTTTTGAGACCAAAAGGAGAAATTTCTCCCAGACCCAGGAATAGTGTCGTATCCTTATTTTTTTTGCTAATCCCTTGATTTGAAGAAGCAAAGGAGAAAAGGGATGTTTCTTGACTATACTTCAATTTCCATTCCACTCTATCTGAAAACAGTATCTTCACTAAGTTTCTGGAGACTTTCTCACAGCATCGACTGCAGCTGTACAAACTGGCTCCCATCCTTCACCCACTGACAAGTTCCTTTTAAACAAAAGCCATGACCCACCCCCCTGAGCTCTGTCTTCCCTTTGCTGTAAAATCCCACACTTACCACCCTTATCCCCCAAGGTTACAGAGACATTTTATTTAAAAAAAATAAGTAAAATCAAAGTGTCCATGAATTGTTTTAAATAATACTTTGTATAATGTACTCATCAAGACAGTGTGGAATCACACTGGAAAACTTTATAGTGGTTCATGTCTGTGGCGAGATGTTGGTGAATTTCACATCACTGGGTAAAAAAAAAAAAAAAAAAAAAACAGCCAAGAAAGCTAGGTGTAATGAAGAGGTGCTGGAGCATTTCCTGAATGTTCACTTAATGAGGTATTTGAAATTTACACAAGACAACATTCAGGAAGCACATGCCAGTCATCACCTTACTTTGTAAACACATATTAATCAAGAGTGTGGAATTTTATTCATTTTACTGGTGGTAGAACATCTGCACTGACCTTTAGCCACTATTTAATTTTGCATAGCTTGAAACATCTTTTAAAAGTTTCACAGATGCACATATACTTTTATGTAGTAAGGATTGCTAGGGATCGGTGGCATCGTTGAAAGAAGTGAACAAAATGTTCTTCTGTATTTCACCCTGGGTCTTTGTTCCATGCATGCGAGACCCCAAACTGTCCTTGGCTTTCCTACTGAATTTTGGCTAAAATTCATTCGGGCAGGATCATTTCTTACTCATTGTTGCTGTTGTTGTTGTTTTTGTTTGTTTGATCCTATTTTTTTTAAGTACCAATAGAAAACTTATGTTTAGGGATCGGTGCATACAAGAATTAGTGAATAAACCTTCAGCTGATTTCTAGAAAGTGACAGTCATCTTTCACCTTTTGTCTTCTCCATTTTAATTTTCATTTCCCCTAAATGTCTAATATTGTGTCACTCCGTTCCACTCATTTATACTAGCAATCTCAAATTGTCTTTGATCAGAGAGCTGTCTTCATTCTTGTGACAAGCAGATGTCAGAGTCTGCCCATCTTTAGAACAGAGTCACATCTGCCATTTATCTTTTCATCTTATTCCTATCATCACTGTCCTATTTGAGGCCCACAGTGATGCCACAGTGTGTCTTTTCAAAATGTCTATAAACTCGCATTGTAATTAATTGCTTTTGGACCTAGAACCTGTGAGAGGCTAATTCAGTCTAAATGAGGCAGAATATAAAACTAGATGAGTGTTCTTACAAGTGACACAAGATAGGTCCTTTGTGATTGCCCCTGTCCTATGCCTCAGCCCCAGAGAAAGAGGCCAGGGGTTACATGAAAAGATAATGAGACATCCCATAAGCCAAAAAGAAAGGCCCCTTCAGAACTCAATTGTTCTGGCCTTTTTATCTCAAATGTCTAGTCTCCAGAATTGTGTGAAGACAAATGTCTATTGTTCAAGTCCACACAGTCTATGAGTTTTGTTGTGGCCGCCTTGATTGATTAGCACTATACTGTTTTGTGTGGGATGATATCAGATCATTCACTGGGATAATGATTCAGCCCAGTTTGAAACCAGTCCATTAAGGAGAGTACGATTAGATATCTCAAGACATAGCACTCATTATCATACTCAACTATGACTGATACATTCTCACTTTTATAAGTCATGGAAGTATTAGTGACTAAATCACCAGACATCCCATGCCAGGCTAACAGCACACTTTTCACATTGTGGCCATTAGTATTTATGATCATACTAAGTATGCAATATATTTAACTTTCAGTTATCAAACATACTCATTTGTTCAGTGTTACTGAGCTAAGTAATAACAGAGCCAGTGCATAAAGCCAGACTTTCTGAATTTAAGGTCATAATTGAAGTACTACTATGATATAATTTTCCTTGGCTTTGCATATATACAAAGGATGGAGAAATCATTGAATGTTGTTCCAGTAAGTCAGATGAAATGGGTCCTTTGTGGATAGTGGGCAGTGGAAGGTTAATGAACATAACTGAAAGACATACTACAGGCAAATATTAATTGGTCTCATGGTGCACTCCAAATCCCTGAATAAATCTTAGTTTATCACAACTTCAGTGAAAATCTCAAATTCCTAAGGATTTCCAATTGTTTCTTCTTCACTTATATCAAATGTGTCAGGTAATATATTACTTTCTTCAAAAATATATGAATTTCATTTTAAAGATGATTTGCTTCCTCTAAGACTAATCTTAGAAATGTGACATGACATTCTAAATATCTACCCTTAAAAAAGTGACTATATTTTTCTAAGTAGGTAACCCTTACTCTCTTGTAGGGATCACAAAATATACCTACATCTTTGGTCTAAACTACATAAGATGCTTACATTTAGAAGCTTTCTTTTCCTAATTAGATAATCAAAGTGTCATGCCTATGCTTTCTATAAAATAACACAGATATCTTTCTGATGCTCAGTGGTTAATGACTACAGATATAAACCACAAATACAGTTAATATCCATAGTTTTATTTGATAAGATGAATGTCTTTGTTTACAAAGTCTCAGAGGGAGTAATTTACTACCTATTTTAAGCAAAAATTTTATTGTACTTTTGAATGGATGCCTATATCAAATTTAGAAGTCAAGATATTTATTATTTTAATTTATTTCAATGTACAACTAATTATCCTACAGTTAATTTATTGGAAAATGTCCTTCCAAATTTTTAAAAATAGCTTTTATATAATTGGAATTCAAAATATCAATGCTGTTATATGGTATAATATCATAGAAATAAGGATCTTAAAAAAATTGTAGACTCTTATTACCTATAGCACTTTGCACTTGTAAGAAATTATGAAACAGAGCCAAGATATGGCCCTTGTAAGGGTTCTTTACTCAAAAAATGACTACATTTTCTGGAACAAAGATTTCAAACTTTATTATTATACATGAGATATATAAAATAATTTTGTTCAAAAAGTCAAAATAAAGAGTTTTTTTTTTTCTGGGAGCATTTGGAAACAATCCTTAGAATACGTTTTTCTTTCAAAAAAGTAGTTTCTGCAGTAAATTACTTTATCAAGGAGACAAAGCTGATAATATTAACTGAGCAAGAGAGAAATATGCAATTTCTTTCAGATAGGAGTTATTTCTGGCCAATGAAACACATCACGGAGATATATCTGTTTTACACAATTCCTGAAAGATACACCATGGTGGTTGTGACACTAGAAAACACACAGAAAAACTGACTCTAAAACTCATCACTTATGTTCAGAATATTGAGATATGGGATATGATTGCTCTGGAAATTTTTCAGAAGACAAAAAAAAAAAAACAGTTTCCATCTCCCATTAATACCAGCGGTCGATACATTTATATGGAAGAAGTATCAGCTTCACAAAATATTCTAGTTCTACCAAAAGTTTCAGAGAGAGAGAAGCCTTAAAACACTTAGAGAAAAAGACTGAAGATAACTTGTCTTTGAAAGAAGTTAGTCTACGAACTACTTGGCCCACTCATCCTCCTAGCACAAAATGTTATCGTCTTTCACTTAGGACTAGATTTTTATGGATCACACATTTATATTTCCAGCTCTAACGTGGTACTTGGACCCTCACTGATTTATTAACATAAATATTTGCTTAACGAATGAACAAAATAGTGAGATGATTTAAATCTACTTAAAAGACCGGAATTGACTAAAACTGTTATTAGAGAAAAGCCTTTGTCTAGAGCAGCTATTCTCTTCACTCGAAATGGGAAATAAAGAGATGTCCATATGGCTTTTAGGCATTGAGTCTTTTGTCTCCCATATCTTCTCTGTCAAGCTCTTCTCTTGAACTTCTGTTTTTTTTATGTATCTAACCTGCTTTACAGGTTCAGATCTTGATTCTTGCACTAAATTTTTATTATTGCACAATTATAATCTTTTCTGTAATATTAAGGTAATAACATTCTTTAAGCATTTCATTATTACATGAACCTGAGGGAGCACTTTTTGATGAATATTATATAATATACAAGATCTTATGAACCATGCCTGTTATCTTCTGAAAAGGGGGGAATCTGAGTTTTCCAGCATGTATAGTTTGCTCCAAATAACAAATCTTACAACAAATACAACAAAATAGTTATCATCTTTCATGGGGTTACAACTTGTCAATAGCTTATTTACAGCTGATCATGTTATGACCATTAATAACTCTATAGATATTTTTCTTTCTAATCCAGAAATTAATACTGAGAAAGTACATTCATCTCCAATTGCTTTTTACCAAGCTGGCACATATGTGGTGAATTAAAACAATATCTATTATATTGTACTGAAGGCCTAAAGATCAGAAGTCTGTGCTGGCTCAACTGGATTCTCTACTTATTCACAAGCCCACATCAAGGGTTGATTAGGAAAACAGGGGACACTATTATCTGGAGGCTGTGGGAAGGAATCCATATCTAAGCTCACTCAAGTCTAACCAAATTTGGTTCCTTGAAGTTTGCAGAACTGAAGATTCACTATCTTGCTGGCTGTCAGCCCCTCTCAACTCCCACATACATTAGCATGTGACTTCCCGTCCTTAATAAAGCAACCCTGTAACACATCTGTCTCACACTTAGCATCTCTGACTTCCTCTTTGGCCAGCAGCTGAAGAAAACTGCATCCGTGAGTCTTGTTTAATTAGATTAGTTCCATCTGAATGGCCTCTGTCAACATCTTCCCAGGCTCCAACCACATCCGGTAAGAAGGGTCAGAGTTGGAATCATTCCTAAAACTGTTCTTATTGCCTTTTTTTCAAACTAAGAATTTGAGGCATAAGACAGTGTCACATAAGACAGTGAACACTTCTTTCAGCATTGTTTTGTGTTCTGTTCAGTGACATATGAGTTGAGCCCATTGCTTAAGCCTTACGCCTATGAACATGTTTTCTTTCACTATCAAACTACCCTCGGTTGCTATAAGATTCTGGAGTATCTGTTGCAGGGAGGAGCTTCTGTATCCTGAGACAAGTCCTCAACACCTTTTTGCTACTCTGGACACCAAGAGATAATATTGACGTTTTGACTATCCTTATTATCTGGTGAAACTACAAGCATTCACAGTTCCATACTTCCTCGTTGGCTTCCCAAACAGGATGAGATAATTTTTGTCCTGATTTTTAACATTTGAATCTTTGTTGGTACATTATATATACACACCACAATTATGCTCAACATTGAGAACTTGTTCCAGTATATGACATGACAGAATCTCATTTTTCCCTATGCATCCTAAAGCCCCCCACCCCTATATGCACAAGCTTTGTTTCCTTTTTTTAACCATCAATTCTCTTCTTTCCCCTCATTACTGAACCCTAAACTCTTTTTCCTTTTAGATATTTACTATTTTGCAATATCTATCATGGATTCTAAAACTCAAAGCAGAACCCCCTCATTGCCGTGTCTGTCTCCTACAGTACCCACTTTCTGTAGAACTGGTTCTTGCACGATGAATGATGCCTTTCGATAGCACTTCATTCTGTTCTGTTCTTTTTTAGAACATCTTTTAACTTCTGCACATTTAAATGAAAATCCTATACAAAAAAAAAAAAAAAAACAAGAAAAACTGAATGTGACATAGATTTTAGTGATCGATATATCTGAGGCAGCACAATTTTATTCTCAAAGAATTCCTTTTTGTGAATAACTCTTGAGATGTTATTCACTTACTAAAACAAAACTAAAGCGAAATCGCCGGGTGTGGTGGCTCACGCCTGTAATCGCAGCACTCGGGAGGCAGAGACAGGAGGATTGCTGAGTTCGAGGCTTGCCTGGGCTACATAGTGAGCTCAGCGCTAGCCTGAACTACAAAAGTGAGACCCTGTCTCAAAAAAAAAAAAAAAAAAAAAAAAAAAAAAAAAAAAAAAAAAAAAAAAAAAAAAAAAAAAAAAAAAAAAAAAAAAAAAAAAAAAAAAAAAAAAAAAAAAAAAAAAAAAAAAAAAAAAAAAAAAAAAAAAAAAAAAAAAAAAAAAAAAAAAAAAAAAAAAAAAAAAAAAAAAAAAACTAAAGCGAAATCAAAATTTATTTGTAGTTTACATGAAAAATATCAACCAAGTGCAGTGGGGAATGTAGAGTTAAAATAATGAGTGAAGTATAACACTGAGAAGAGATTTACATTAATGTGATAAATGAACATATGTCATGTAACTTTTTAGGCATATTGTTCACATATATTTGGGGACTATGGTTGAATTAAAAGATGTTCAGTTTTGTATAATTGACTAAAGATTTGATGTTAGATTTTGATTCTCTCTTCTGTAATAAGAAAAATGGATAGATGGTATAGTCTAGATTTTAAGCATCCTTAAAGGCTTATGAGGTAAAAGCTTGGTCTTTGATGGTACTATTGACAGACAGTGGTACCTTTAAGAGGTGGGGCTGGGTGGGAGGAAGTTAGGCATTGAGAGTGTGCCCTCTCAGGATTCTGGGACTCTGATTCCTTCCTTTCTTTTTCTTTGGTTCCTGGTGTTCACCACAAGGTTCTACTAAAAAGTATTGTCTCACTACAGGCCCTGAGTGACAGGGCCAGACCACCATGCTCTAAAATCTCTGAAAACCATGAGCCAAAATAAATGCTCTTTTTATGTTGATCTCTCGGGTCCTTTGACACAAGGACAGAAAGCTAACAAAAAAATAGATTTGAAGTAAAATTTGTACTCATAAATACAATGGATTCCAGGTGGAAATTTGAGAGAAAAGAGGACTGAGAAATGTTGTACTAATGAAACAACACTCCATATATCAATTAATACATTCAATTTAATTCAGTTAAAATAAAAACAAATGGAACACATGACATTGCTCCAAGTATACAAGAAAAAAGAAATAGTAAGCTATTTCATTTCCCTTGTTTTCAAGTTGAGACTAAATGGAAACAGTTTCATATAAGTAAAGATGTTAAAATTTGATGATCCTTTAGTAAAAAAAAAATTGATTCCATTGGCTACTGTGTGTGTACATGTGTGCAGATAAATATGTGCTTTTCAGATTCCTATACTCCCCAACATGTCTAATCTGCTCTGTCCATTTAATATTATATATGGTTATATCATGATGGGATTTGGAAGCAGGATTAAACTGGTGAAATCCAGATAAGATATTATACAGCTTTACTTTTTGGACATTATAAGTATGGAAAGAACTTTTTAAAGAAGATAGTATTTTTTCCCCCTCTGGAGTGCTGCAAATAACTAAAAAATCTAAAATGAAAAAATGGTTTCCACAAAGAAAAATTACTGAATTATTGATTTAAAACATATATTTTAAAAATTTCTATAATAAATAATATAATTTAAAATTATATAAAATATATTTAAAGTTATATAAATTTAAAATTATATATTTCAGAGGCAATTTTAAAACCTTCTACTTTATGCTACTGACAGCCCAACCAGTGCTGATGAGGGAAGCTACTGTGAAATAATACTATTCACAGTAAATTAACGGAGATATATTTGAAACACAAGTGCTCAGCAATTGAAGTGTTAAGAACAAACATGACTTCTAATGTTATAAAATAAGATAGAAATTTGTGTTCCATTTATTCAGTTTCATGAACTGCTCTTCTAAGTACTTTCCACTATATTGTTTCTTTACTTTGAAGTGGTTTGTGACCCACATGAAGCCATTATTACCATGGCAAGTTTCCAGATTGCTGGATATTGGAAAGTAAAACCTCATATATGAGTAGAGCAATCCCTGAACACCTTTATTATTCACATCGGAATCAATGATATACTATTTAGCTACTGTAGCTTATAAAACCATCTGGCTTGTTCTGGTTCGAACAAAGAAACTCATTTTTTCCCCTAGTTTTTCCCTTGCTACAACAGAGTTTTTGTTAAGATCATGTCAACACATCTTTTATAAATTCAATATAGAACTAGATAAAGCTCCAGCTAAAGATTCAGAAGGGGGTGCTCCAAATGGAGTGGGATTTACGGGTGGCTAGGAGGGAAGAAGGCTGGGGTAGTAATGTGTCAGCAAAGGTCACTGGTGATTCCTTTAGCTATAAGAGACTAGGACCCATCAGGGTCTTTGTCCAAATCTTGTGAGTGATATTTACAGTGTTAGAGAGTTTTATTTGAAACTCAAAAGATGAATTGCACAGAAAAAAACAGCACAAAGTGGTTTTTGTTGACATTATTTCTTGAGATTCATTATGACTGTGAGTTTACAAACCTATATATAATAAGAAAATCTTCTGTAAGCAATATGATGGTAACCCAATTCACAACACAGTGTGAGGAAAGTAAGCCTATGAGTCCATAGGACATGTATTTGATCAAATATATTGTTTTGTAAAAAATTGTACTTTTATCAAAGATGCAATAATAAAGACCATATTGACAGCTACAGTGGCCTCAAGTTAATCAATGTGTATATAGTTACGACTACGTCTGCAAGAATAAACTTGACTGAAGTTCATATGTCTTTTCTCAGGCTTGAAGAAACTATTTTGAAATAATATACAGATGATTGAAATACTTAAAAAAGTAAAAGATACTGGGCAAATTACCATCTATAAAATTACATACAAATCCACCTTATAAATCACATTTAAAAGAAGATCTATTGCTAAAATAACTTTTGGCTTGTTAATTTTTAACATATATGGTGGGCATATGTGATTTTTATTTTTAATCTCAGCCAAGAATACTTCCATAGAGAATTATTTAATCCTAAATCACATTTTTAACTTATTTTAGTCTGCCTAAATAATATATTTATATATTTTTAAAATTGAATTCTTTATTGGTACAAAGGGCTATTATCTACAATATATTTATATTTTTATATTGTATATATGAAAAGAATTTTAAATTTCTAAAAATGCAAAACTTGGAAAGAAGAACATGCTAACTCAATGGAATATTTGTTATAAATTTATACATATACATTTTAATGAGAATTTAAAATACTAATATATTTAAGACAGAAAGAGAATATTATCTTTCTTTTAACTTTCTGACCAAACTTTCTTTATTCAGAATAGATACCTTGTGGATTAATTTAATATAAATATTTTTCACTCATCACATGATTGTTTATTCTAATACTTTAAAAATATATATAAATGTATGGAGCTTAGTGTAATAATTCAATACATATATTTAACATATAATATATGTAATATCTATATTATATATATATATATATATATATTACATATAATGGTCAGATTATGGCAGCCAGCATTTTGAGCCCCTTAAATGTTTATTTAAATTTTGAGTTAGAATGTAGTAATTGTACATATTTAGAGGTAGAGAGTGCCAATATATTATATATATATATATATATATATATATATATATATATATACAATAAGTGATCAAACTCTGAGTTTCTTCACTTGTAATTATTCATAAAATACAGAGTAGATGATGCAAACTGCAGTTTCCCTATTGTTCCATTGAGTCACAGCCCTCACTGCTTTTATTTAACCACATCCGGGTATCCATTAGTTTAACCACCACTGTCTGCTACCGCATTCTTTCCAGCTTCTGTGAATCACTATTCCATATTTCATCTTTTAAAAATATTTACATATGAACAAAAACATACAAAGTCTGCTTTCTGTGTCTGAGTTAGCTCACATAACTTACATAGCTCAGTGTAGATAACTGAATGATGTTTTCATTTTACCATGTTATAAAAAATAAGAGGTTATGAACAGAGCGTGACAAACATCAAACAATCTTTTTGGAAGGTTTTTGTCTCAGATTATCAGCTGATTGTGAAGCAACTTAATATATCATTATAAAAAGCATAAGTTTTAATAATATCCTCAATTGTGGCTGTAAGAAATGGTAAAGAACTTCCAAGTCCAGCAGTTTGCATAAAAACAGCCTATCTGATCGCTTAAAGAGGCTTCCTTACCCTACACACTGAGCACAGTGGAATGGGTTTGTAATCTAGGACAAATATTGAAGTTAATCTTTGTGTGACATCACTGACTCACCATCAGTACTCTGCAGACCTGTCCAAGACACACTAAAGAGTCCTTAGAAAAATCAAAGACACAATGTCATTCCATTTAGCAAATGTATGCTGAGATTTTAATGGGAACAAATGCATGGAAATGTTAATGTGGCTAGAACGTGGTGTAGGGTTCCACTTGGGTGAGACAGAGAGTAAAAATATGTATTATTTTTCTTCTGGTTTTTGCTGTATTTTTCCAACAAGCTTGGGGTACTTATTATGTTGCTCTAGTGTCACTCAGAATAATCTAGTTCTTTCTCTTCATATTTTGTTTCAGTCTTGTCCTAATACTGCAATACTTTCTTACACCGATGAAACTTACATTGGATACATGTCTAATGAGATTTCACTTCATATCTCTATTAGGATATTAAACAGCATCCTAATCCAAGCTAAAAATGTTCCAGATCATATTGAGAGACCGTTTGGTTGGATGGCTTTAAAGAAAATAGTTAAGATAACAAATTGCCTATTAAAATAAGAACTCATGCATCCATATTCTTTGAAAGGATTTTGTCCCTCTATATTCTCTCCCTTTTCCAAATTCTTTCGAATTCCTGGGATACATATTCTTTTCCAAATCCCTGTGATATTATTTTGCCTTAACTGTGTGCCTTTAGAAAGCTAGATATCTACATTCATGCAAGACAGTTTAATTGATAGCTTTTATCCAAAATGTTCATTATCTTAGACGAGTGGTCCTTTGCTGGAGTTTACTTTGGTATTTATTAGAGACATATTTTTTATGTTGAAAATGCATATATAATTGTATCATTCTCACTGACACTTTACATTTTACACTAACTTTCATCTTGTCTTTTTAAAAAATCTTGCATTGCTTTCTGATTATGAGTTACAAAATAAATAAAAAACAAAACTATCAGATACAAAGTATAATGCAAGAAGTTAATCGGGGCTGAAAAAAGCAGAGGACCATTGGTCACTTTTCATTATTGACCCTGTACTGTTTTCTAGAATGGCCTCCACCTATCCTCACAGCCTCATTTTTATACCCTTATAAAGTACCCCTCCTAGATTGTGGAGTGAAAGAGATGGAACTAGTCCAAAAAATAGCTGGACCCCAACACTTGTCTTGGCAGAAAGTGCATTAGGAAAGCAATCCAGCTGACAATATGCTGACTTTCATGGAAAAGAACCAATTCTCAGGGGATGGAACCAGAACTCTGAGAATAGATCTAATAACCTCCACAATCATTTTAGGTCTTGATCTTAATCAAGGAAATTCTACCATATAGGTGAACAGACTTCAAAATTGCTATGAATCAGTACTTTCTTTTTTTTTGAGACAGGGTCTCACTTTGTAGTTCAGGCTGGCCCTGAGCTCACTATGTAGCCCAGGCAAGCCACTGCAAACTCAGCAATCCTACTGTCTCTGCCTCCTGAGTGCTGGGATTACAGGCGTGAGCCACCACGCCTGACACTGTGGTATGTGGTACTAATTGCTGGTGGGCATGAGTCACCACGCCCAGCATTGTATGAGGTTACCGGGATTGAACTCAGGACCTTGCGCTTGTGAGGCAGGTGCTGGAACCACTGAGCTAAATCTCCGGCCCAGAATCAGTACTTTCTTTATGCCTCAGTTTTGAAGATCAATTTCTAAGCAGTTCACCTTTGTCTGTTCCACATTCCACCATTTTTAAAATGTGTGTACTGGACTGGGGAACAGATACTGCCTCTTCAGTTTCTTAGTTTTACAAATCTAAGGGAATCACATTCAGATAGCTATACTTAAGGTGTTCATTTCCATGTAAGCCTGAATTAAAGAATAAAAGTTTGAATTTTGAGCTCTTGTGATATAACTAGCACATCAGAGACTTAGAAATAGGGTGAGCTTGTTCTGCAAAAATGACATGAATCTCTGGAAGCCTTAGGATAGGTGGATGTGAACTTCTAACACGATTAATCCTCACTGCCTTGTGTACACACTCTTGCACAATCCCTTCCTCTTGAATGTGGGTGAGATTTTCTGGTTAGTTTCCAATAAATAGATTACAGCAAGAGTGTTGAGGTTTCTTTCCTGATATTAGGTTACAAACATGCTTTATGCTCAAACCCTTCTCCCAGTTGTTGTGTGTAAGTAACCTGCAAAGAGGCCCTGTGTGGTGAGAAGCTGATCTCTCTGTCCCATACCCACTGAGTACTCCCAGTCTATAAAGAGTCACGTATGTGAGTTCAGAAGCAGCTCTATCCAGCATCCTTGGTGTCACTGGAGCCCTGGCTGATATAAACTTGTGAGAGACCCTGTGAAGGAAGCACTCTATTATGTCCCTTGAACTGAGCCATTCCTGACCCAACTGTGATGTAAATACTTATTGTGTCAGATCACTACATTACAGCAATTTATAAAAAAAATACAACAAACCCGAGAACATGTTTAAATATGCAGTGTATGGAAATGTCCTAGTGTACATCAAGAAAAGAGCATTCTAGATGCAGAATTTAATAGTCCTAGAGCATTTAAAAATTTATTTTATTTAGAATGAAAAAGGTCCTGGGTGGTTCACACAGTTGGAAGAACATAAAAGTGGTGTGAAGGGAGGTGGAATAGCAGGAAGAGGCAAATTCATACAAAACTATAAAAACTACAGCCATAGAATTGTAGTTATCCTGAGTTTGGTGGACAGATTTCCAGCAGGAGAAGTTTGTCCGAATAATTTTACTTTTACTGTTTTAGAAGATGGATTAGGTAGGGAAGGAAGGAAGGAAAATGGGGCAGTTGCTATAGAGACCCTTTGAAA
>PVIC010005219.1:0-58782 GCA_004025085.1 Thryonomys swinderianus
GGAGGCAGAGACAGGAGAATTGCTGAGTTCGCGGCGGCTTGCCTGGGCACCATAGTGAGCTCAGGGACAGCCTGAACTACAAAGCGAGACCCTGTCTCAAAAGCAAAGAAAAAAAAAATCTCCTTAAGGGGCCGGAGGGTTAGCTCAGTGGTTCCAGAGCCTGCCTCACAAGCGCAAGGTCCTGAGTTCCATCCCCGGAAACCACATACAATGCTGGGCGTGGAGACTCACGCCCACCACCAATCAATACCACATACCACAGTGCCGGGTGTGGTGGCTCACGCCTCTAATCCCAGCACTCGGGAGGCAGAGACTGGAGGATTGCTGAGTTCGAAGCTTGCCTAGGCTACATAGTGAGCTCAGTGCCATCTCAAACTACAAAGCGAGACCCTGTGTCAAAAAAAAAAAAAAATCACTCCTTAAGGAAAATTTCAAAACACTCAAGAAAGCAATGGGAGAAGGCACTAAAAAGTGAAAAGACTCCCAATGTTCAAGGATCAGAAGAATTTATATTGTTAAAATGTCTTTACTATCCAAACCTGTTCACAGATTCACTGCCATCAAAATACCAATGGCCTTCTTCACAGAACTAGAAAAAACCCGAAATTTCATATAAAGGCACAAAAGTTATCAAACAGCCAAGGCAAAAAGAACAAAGCTCCAGGGATCACAGTATCTGATTTCAAGACATGTGACAAGACATGTTATACCATGGTACTGGCATAAAAACAGATACATAGACTAATGGAACAGAATAGAGAACCCAGCATAAACCTACACATCTACAGCAAACTGACTCTCAACAAAGGTGCCAAATACATACTTTGGAGAAAAGATAGACCCTTCAACCAAAGGTGCTAGGCCAACTGGATAGCCACATGCAGAAAATTGAAACATCCTGTTAAAAAAATCAATTCAGTTTGAGTCATTTATGTGCAAATGGACACACCTTGAGGACACACTAATAAGTGAAATAAATAGGTCACAGATGTGTAAATACCATATCTTCTTTGGTATGAGAACCTGTAGCTGTAAATGAGTTCTAGAATGTATGACAGATTTTGTGAAATAGGAAATATTCAAAGGGAATGTGGTAGGGAAAAGTAATTAGGGGAAAAAACAAATATGATTTGGAAAGAAAAAGAAAGCACATGTATATAGGGGGTGGGAGGTTGTGGGGTGGGTAGGGATACGGGTGAAAATGAGAATTAACTCGTGTCATGTACTGGTACAAATTCCCCAATGTTGAGCGTGAGTGTGAGCTGTATATAAAATGTACCAACAAAGAATTTGATAAAAAATCAATTCAAAATGGATTAAAGACCTTAAAATAAACCATGAAAACACTAGAGGAAAATATAGGAGAAGCACTTCAAAACACCAGTACAATCAGTGATTTTTCTGCATAAGAGTCCAAGCAACATAACCAAACAAAGGCAAAAACTGACAAACAGGAGTATATTAAACTTCAATGTTTCTGCCCAGTAAAGAAACTGTTGGGACCAATCCTATTTGGGAGAAATAATTGGAAGGTCAACACTGACCAGGCCTTCCTGCAGACAGACTTTGGACTTAACTATGTTGCAAAAGAATCCTGTTTGGGAGGAATAATTAGAACGCCCTTCCTGTCTGCCTACACTTTGCACTCAACTCACCTTCACCCTGGAAAACAAGGATTCTGGTCGTCCCACATGCTGTGATGCTTCAGGGTGGAACTGCTCCATTGCCGGTGTTCACCCTGCCTTCTGAGTCTTTGTTACATTTTTGTTATCGGACAGATGCTGACTAAAACTTGTGGCAGGCTGGGGCCTGGGGATCTCTTGCTACACAGAGTAGCATGGATCAGGCCCAAGCTCAGTTTCTCTAAGCCTCACTTTTATCTAGATATTATTTCGCTGTGTGCTGTCAACTCCCAGGACACTAGAACCTAAATCCAGAAGTCCTAGTTATGTTCCCTTCCCCTGGATCCACTTACAAAGCAAAAAGCCAGCTAACAGAATGGGAGAAAACATCTCCCAGCTATTCATCTGAGAGAGTATTAACATCCAGAATGTAGAAAGATCTCAAAAAATTTCACAACAAAAAGCAAACAATCCAGTTTCAAACGGGCAAATGATCTAGACACTTATCAAAAGAGGAAGTACAAATGACCAACAAATACATGAAAAATGCTCAATATCAACCATCAAAGAAGTGTGAATCAAAACTATAAATTATTATGTCATTCCAGTCCAAATGGCTATTATTTTTTTAAAGTAGCAAGTATTGGTTAAGATATGGAGAAAAAAAATCTCTTCTACACTGTCGGTGGGTATGAGTGTAAATTAGCACGACCACTGTGGGAAACAGCATGGAATTCCCTCAAAAAACTGAAAGTAAAACTACCATATGATCCAGCTATCCCATTTTTTACATATATTCAAAGAAAATGAAGTTAGTATGGAAGATAGTTCATTGCACAACTATATTTATTGCAGCACTGCTGGCAGTAGATAAGATTTGGAGTCAGCCTCGGTGTCCCACAGATGAATACATAAGAGGAATATGGTACTGCATATATGTGTGATGGAATATTATTCAGCCATAAGTACGAATGAAATCTTGTCATTTGCACCAAAATTGATGGAACCAAAGGACATCACGCTAAGTGAAATAAGCTAGATACCGAAAGGTAATTGACATATTGTCTGTCTTATATGTGAAAACTAAAGAAACCGGGAAATTAGAAAAGTAATTCTAGGGTTTGGGAAGAGGGGAAAGGAGAGGTGAGAGGAGAAAGGTCAATAGATATGACTAATGCACACTGTATGCATGCGAAGAAATAGCACAGTGAATCCTATTCATTTGTATCACAACTATGTTAATAATAAAATATAATGAACCAGGCATTGTGGTGCATGTGTGTACCATTAGCATTTGGGAGGCTGAGAGAGGAAGATCGGTGCAAGTTTTGAGACCAACCTGGACTGAGATCCTGTCTCAAAATAAATAAGTAAATAAAAAGAAAAAGAAAAAGGAAAGTGTGTGCACCCATGCAAAGTGAGTATATATGTGCTGAAAGCCCACAAGGACTGAGACCAAACTGTGAAATGGACTTCTTCATATCTCCTCATAAGTCTAGCATTTTCCTCCATCAAGCCTGCATTACTTATATACCAATAAAAAGAATTATTTCCGCTGGGCGTGGTGGCTCACGCCTGTAATCCCAGCACTCGGGAGGCAGAGACAGGAGGATTGCTGAGTTCGAGGCTTGCCTGGGCTACATAGTGAGCTCAGAGGCAGCCTGATCTACAAAAAAGCGAGACCCTGCCTCAAAAAAAAAATTATTTCCAGGTAACTGAAATAAACACCATTTTAAACGAGCACCTGAAAACCCAGAGACTAACTGCAGCAGCAGCTGTCACCAAAGATTATACATGTAGCAATTATCACAGGTAAGAAAAGAAAATGTTAACTACTTTTTTAAATTAACGAGCTCTAGAATGTGCATTATACATACTCTAGAAGAATGTGAAGCTGTTACTATTGATCTACAGATACTGTTCTCTTAAAATTCTTGTTTGTTTGTTTTTTGAGACAGTCTCATTTTGTAGTTCAGGCTGGTCCTGAGCTCACTAGGTAGCCCAGGCAAGCCTGGAACTCAGCAATTCTCCTGCCTCTGCCTCCCGAGTGCTGGGATTACAGGCTTGAGCCACCAAGCCCGGCTCAAATTCTTGTTTTGTCTTAAGGTGTTTTGTCTTAAGGTTTATGAGGCCCAGACAACTTGAAGGGCACCAAAGGTCCTTCTCTGTTTACTAGGCAGTATTGGAAAAATGCAGCTCAATTCCCTCCTTTGTCCAGTAGGTGGGGCAAGAAAGCTTTAGAAGAGTCCCTACCAGTCAAAAAAACGTGACTAGAGGAAGACCAAATTGCGAAAAGGCAATTAGAATGGCTCAGTAGTCATCTCAATCCACTTCAGTAGGGTGGTGCTAACATTTTCCTAGATGAAAACTCCCAGAAATTGTCTCGATAATACTAAGTTGAGATTCTATAAGATGTGTTTCAGTATCTGATCATCAAACCAGCAATCAGGACATGTTGCTAATATTTTTGGATTAATCTTTTTTTTCTGCTTAAAATGGAAATTATAACTATATTGAGACCATTTTTCATGGATAAAATGGACACTCAAAAACTTGTTAACCATCAAACTATACTGACACATTCCCCCCAATGTTTACAGCAGGGCAATTTGCAATAGCTAAGTTCTAAAAATAGCCTAGGTGCCAATTAACAGATAAACAGATAAAGAAAATGTGGCATACATCCACAAAAGAATATGATTCTACTATAAAGAAAAATAGATGCATGTCATTTTCGGGTAAATGAAAACATCCTGAGGCGATAGTGTTAGGTGAAATAAATCAGACACAGAAAGTTAAATATTGCATTGGCTTCTCTTACATGAGCAACCCAAAATATAAATAAATCAAAGAGCAAAAGAAGGTAGAGATGGTAGGAAATAGGAAGGCAGGCTTTGTAAGAAATGAGGAAAAGGGATACCACTAGAACCTTTACAGTCCTAGTCTCTTGTGAGCCACAATAGCACAAGGCAAATTAATTAATTAGAAAGAAAAAAGAGAAGAAGCTGAGTTTTGGGTCTGATCAATGTTCCTCTGTGCAGCAAAAAATAAACACACTAAGCTGAACTTGCCACACATTTGTTTGGTACATTAGGAATAACAAACACAAGAGGTGACTCAGGGGGCAGCAGGCTGGGTTCATCCTAGAACAATAAGAAACTGTGCACATAAACATTTGGTTCCTCCCCAGAACGTCTTCAACTGGTGTAATCCCCACCCTGGAGCATCACAGCATCACTGGATCATTGGGGTTTTATAGCTGTGACCGGAGACAAAAATGGAGTTATGTCTGGACACACCATAGCTGGCCAGTAGGCAGATTTTTCCCAAAAGTTATGCAGAACTGCTCCCAACAAGACGTTTTGTGTAAGAAGGGATCAGAAAAAGCAGGAGGGAGGAGAACTGGAAGGGGAGTGGAAAGCTAAAAAATGATCAAGATATGCTTTAATTCCCCAAAACAAATGTAGCTATTATGTTATAAACACACCCTAATTTTAAAAAGTGTCAACAGATTTAGCAAGAAATAACAGCAAGAATCAACAAATGAGATATCAAATTAAAAAGTTTCTGCACAGTAAACAGAAGTGAAGAGACAATCTAGCAGAAATGACACTTTTCTGTCTTTTTTATAGTTTTATGTATGTTAATGTTCTATGCACTCAAAAAAATCAAATCAAGAGTAAGGGAAAAGCTAAAAATGAAGGTAAATGGAAAGAAACTATTTCAAATGAACAACATAACCACATCTTTTTAATAGTTTTGTGTATGTTAATATTCTATGTGCTCAAAAAATCAAATCAACAAGAGTGAGGAAAAAGCTAAAAATGAAGGTAAATGGAAAGTAACTATGTCAAATGAACAACATAACCACATTTTGGGGGACTGAGAGTGGGCAAACCAATTCAAATAATTAGTGGACACAGGGTTTATCCGTATACCTTCTGTTTTTAGGGGTATGGAGCTGTGAACAAATCTTAAATTATTTTTACTAGCATTGTTTCCTGTTGTGGTATCAGTGAAGCAATTCTGAAGCTAGCTGAGATGTTGCTATAGTTTGTCATCTTGAATGTAACCAAAAGCCTTTGTGCTGGGAGCTTGGTCCCCAAGGAAGCACTACTAGGAAGCTGTGGGACTGAGGGATCTTTAGCTGATGAGGATGTACTTTGTGAGACCCTGGCCCTCTCCTTTCTCTGTTTGCTTCCTGGCTCATGATACATGCAGTTTTCCTCTGCCATGGACCCCTGTAATTATGTACCATTTTTCACCTACTATAATGACTAACAAACACCCAAAAATAACTGAAGCAAATGAGGACGTGGAGCAACCAGCATTTTCATAGGCTGCTGCTAGCAGTGTGAATGATAGTTACTCAAAAAAAAATTTGGTCATTTCTCACGAACTTAGACATATGCCTTCCATATGACCTGGTCTTCCCACCTTTGCATATTTACTCAAATGAAAAAAGAAGTTATGCCCACATAAAGACCTGTACTTTACTCTAATTTCCCAGAGACTGAACCAATAGTAAATTGATAGTAAATGTTGAAGTAAATTGATAGTAAATGTTGAAGTCGACTATTATATGTCCAGAAAATAGAATACTTCTTACAATAAGAGCAAATTACTGAGACATAGGGAAAAAAATGGCAACTCTTAAAAGCATTATATTAAGTGAAAGAAGGCAGACACACAGGCTGAAACTGATTCAATTTATATGACATCCTGGAAGTGGTAGAACTGGAGGCATAAAAAACAAGTAATCCAGTTTTTAAAAATATGCCACTGAGGGCTGGAGGGTTAGCTCAGTGGTTCCAGCGCCTGCCTTACAAGCACAAGGTCCTGAGTTCGATCCCTGGTAACCACATAAAATGCTGGGCATGGAGACTCACACCCACCAGCAATCAGTACCACATACCACAGTGCCGGGCATGGTGGCTCACGCCTGTAATCCCAGCACTCGGGAGGCAGAGGCAGGAGGATTGCTGAGTTCGAGGCTTGCCTGGGCTACATAGTGAGCTCAGAGCCAGCCTGAACTACAAAGCAAGACCCTGTCTCAAAAAAAAAAAATATGCCACTGATCCAAGTATTGTTCCTACAATTATTAATGCATATTATACAAATTAATGGGTTTCACTGTGATGTTTCAATGAATGCATATATTTTGCTTTTATCATGTCCATCCTCCCTTCTACCCTGTCCTTCCTCAGCCCAGCCCCAGTCCCATCCTTAATAGTCCCTCTTTACTTTCAAATTACCCCCCCTTCCACATGAGAGAATTCCTGCCTGCTTGTTTTTCTGGATCTGGCTTATTTTGCTTACCATGACAATCTCCTCCCTCCATTTTCCTGTGAAGAATTTCATTCTTCTTTATGGCTGAATAACATTCCACAATGCATATATTCCATCTCTCTCCCTGAATAGCTATGAATGAAAAATGGTGACTAGCATTAGTCATCAGGAAAATGGAAATCAAAATTACAATGAGATGCCATCTTACTCCAGTTATAATGGCTGTTATAAGAAAAAATACAAGTAACACATGTTAGTGAGATGTGGAAGCAAAAAGCTTTTTTTTACATTAAAAAAAATTCTTTATCTTCATCATGATCCCAAGGAGACAGCATTACATTTAGCATCTTAAAATGTAAAGTGTATAGTATAGTAAGTTTCTTCTGAAATGGCTTTATTTTATGATTTTCACATCAGGCCACAAATCATCAGGACTTTATTAGTTTGCTGAAAATGTAATTTCTGGATCCTTAGTAACTGATGACAACAGAAAAATGTTAAGTTCTAAATGAATAAGCATCGTTGGATGCCTGGGCAATTTTGTGTTGTTTTTCAGGTGCTGGGGATGGAGCCCAGGGTCCTGGAGCTGCTGGGTAAGAGCCATCCCTGAGCTACATTCTAGGCACTAACTGCATCTTTTTAAAACATGTTTACTAGTACATGTTTGCTGTACATGATGATTAGATTCATCATAGGGAGTCAGTACATGTACACATCTTAATTCTTTTTTCCTTTCCCCTTCTTTCCCTCCACCTCACTCCATCTCTAAATCCTTTTCCAAATTAAAATGCATCTTCTGAAATATTTAATAATTTTGTGATAAAACTGGTGATTTTTTTATTTTTGAAAGTGCTGAAGATTCTTACTGTCAAAACACGTTATTATAACAGAAAATACAAATAAATTAATTGCCCTGAAAAACATACTCTGGGGCTACTCTATGAGAATGCCAGCTCATTATATAAAGAAAATACTACCCCAAACAAAAAACAGCAAGTATTTGTGGCAGTGTTCAAGGTAATTAATATGTATACGGTGAGGAGAAATAAAAAGGCAGCTTTTATTTCCTCAGTAAGACATGTATTACATAAAGGTATGAGGCTCATTTTTGGTAAAAATGCTTTCATTACCAAAAAAAAAAAAAAAAAAGGAATTTCCCCACCCTGCTCCCAAGTTTTAGGCCTTGACCTGGACAAAAATCAAAATAAGGTGACATTTCACATGAACCTTAAGTTTGTAATTAACAGTACTTAACCATTTTCTTTACCCTAAAAATGTTTATCTGAGGTGTAGCTCAGAGGTAGAATGTTTGCCTGGTGTGTGCAAGGCTGTGGTTCTACCCCAACACCCATAAACACCCATTTATCAACACCAAACCAGTAGTGTGAATTCCCCCTTTGGAAGTTTTTGACTATTTTAGGGTTAAACTAACAGCACTTTCAAGTGCAAAAATGGTATACACTACTATTTGTGTTGTGACATGTGGAAGAGAAGTGTCCCTCTTGTAGCAGTGGCCCAATAAGGGTCCCAAGAGGCATGAAGAACTGGCCACAGGACAGAGTGGTCCATGACACTGACCAAAAGGCAAGAAGACTCCAGTCTCAGCCTAGAAAGAGTGGCTCCTGGCAAGTCTAGCTGTTAAGTGTACCCAGATCTCAAATAGGTCTTAGGTCTCCCAAGTTGACAAGGCCAGTGCACAGCAGTGGGAGAGCTAAAAGGCCAGGCTGCCCACACTAGTCAGTGGGCTCTTCTGTGTTATAATTTGTCAATACTCATCACATTGCTAGGGGCAAAAGAACCAGAATGTCTTGGGATAGCATGAGCATCATTAAATAATTAGCAATGACCCAAGTTCTTGTCTAGGGTAAATGATACAAAAATAGATAGTGAGGTCCCCCAAGGATCATTGCTGAGGTTATTTTTGTCTAGCTTTAAAGCATTATAAAATAGTTTCTTCTGCACAAGGACAAGCTTTGTTTTTACTGATGCATCTCAAAAAATCAATTATGGGGGCTGGTGCCACACCTACCTCAAAAGTCCAAGATCCTGAGTTCAATTCCTGGTACCAGGGGAAAAAAAATCAATTGTCTCCAGTTCTAGCCTCAGTATAAAAGGTTTTTTAAAACTACACCATACCAATGTTACAGTCACAGTAAAAGAGGAGTAGGTCAAAGAAACCCTCTATCCAGTCTCTAGGATGGAAACTGCTCAAGAATTCAGTATGCACGAAGCCACACCATGGGTCCACAGCAGTTGTTTCTTCTCTTGTCTCACTGGGACACCATCTTGGACAGGCTGACAGCTGTTGGAGCTCTATTCACTTGGGTGACCTGGCACAGATCAGCCCATGAGGGCATGTGGCTTTCTTTGGAGGCCTGGAAGGTGAAATCAGACTTTAGGAGTGGTCTTGATGTAAAGAGGCTCAATTTACTGACAAGTTGTTGTCCTGTTTCTGGGATCCGTGGTGCTACCTTTTGGGTCAGTTCTAAGGCTGTGGCAGAATCAGGAGTGACTCTGGGGTTCTGCTTAGGGCAAGGAGGGGTGTTACTTGGGGTGTGCTGGGCTGGCGCAGGCTGCTTCTCTACTTTTGTTATTGTTCCATGCTGCAGGTTTAGTTTTTGTGATAAGTGAATCCATGACAACAGGGGTTAGCTTTAGCTTTCACCATGAGGACGTTCTCCGTACTGTCAGAGGTTATTGGCACAGTCATAGTAGGGGTGGGGGCAGAGAAATTCACTGGCCTTTCTTTCTCCTTCCTTTGAAAGGAGCTAATACTTGTGCTCTGAAACCACTGGCTTTCTGGAGATGCTGCTCATGTCCAATAGGGGAGGAGTCACAGGTACAGGCCCCTCAAGGGCATCATTATAGCTGAATGCTGCAGCACATCCTGTTGGGCAGGGACATCTTTCCTAGGGGTCTGCTAGCCACTTGTAGCTTTCTTAAAGCCATCGAAAGGCTGGGATCTACCTGCTTTTGCTATACAGATTCACAGCAGAGTCCCTGCCACCACAGTGCAATGTCACAACTGCACTGACAGCCGCTAATGAGGAAAACTGTCTGGCTGTACTACTGCAGCCAGGCTGTCTGCAGACCAAAGTCTGGCACTAAAGAGGCTCTGAGGACCCCCTTTCCCCTGAGGCTATGGTGCAGCCCAGACCCAAGCCCTCTAGAAAGCGGCAGGACCATTGGCTATATGGGTAGTTTTAAAAATTTTAATTTAGACTGAGATAATTATAGGTTCACTTGCAGCTCTAACAAATAATGGAGAGATCCGTTATTGTGTGTGCTTTAACTAGTTTCCTATGAGTCAGTTTTTAAAGCCAGCGAAACCACTAGAAGGACAGTGCCTGATGAGGTTTGTGAAGCCTACAGGAAAGAAACCCAGAGGAGTGCCTAATAAGGCAGGTCTACTTTCCTCTCAGCCTTGTGCATTTAAGGAGCACAAGCATACTTACTTCTAGGTTGCAATTCTGCAATTCTTTATGAACTCTTGTCAAATAACAGTGTGTTGTGCTCCTCAAAGCAGGGACCACATCTTATCATCTTTGACTTCTTAGTACCAAAGGGCCTAGCACACAGCATAGGGGTGGCAGGGGGTAACTGTATCATCAAAAAAACTGTTCTCTCATAGCGAGCTCAGGGCCAGCCTGAACTACAAGGCAAGACCCTGTCTCCAAAAAGCAAAAAAAAAAAACAAAAACAAAAAAACAAAACAAAAAAAACTGTTCCTGAGCCAGGTGTGGTGACTCACACCTGTAATCCCAGCACTCAGGAGGCAGAGGCAGGACTGAGTTCCAGGTTAGCCTGGGCTACATAGTAAGCTCAGGGCCAGCCTGAACTACAAAGCAAGACTGTCTCAAGAAACTAAAAAACAAACAAAAACTTTCCCAAAACCCCAACACTGTCCTCAAGCTGGATGCATTCTTTCCAGTCAACTAAAAGTGCCATGGATAAACTTCTGATCAACTCCTATGTGAAAGTCAGATCTGTAGTTTTGATTTTTTTTTTTGCAGTACTAGTAATTGAACTGTGGTACTAACTTTCACACTGAGCTACATTTCCAGCCCTTTTTATTTTTACTTTACAACAAGGTCTCACTAAGTTGCACAGGCTAGGCCTAAACTTGAGATCCTCCCGCCTCAGCTTCCCGAGTAGCTGGGATTACATGCATGTGCCACTGCACCCAGTACATATGTAAATCTTAATAGATATATTCTACCAACTACTCAGTCATTCATTAGTCAGTTAATATTTAATGGGGCCCTATTAAGTATCAAGTAGGATGCTGGGCACTGAGGATACTACGATGAATAAGACCAACATGGTCCCTGTCCTTATTCTATATTCTAAATTACAAAACAAGTATTTTTTTCAGGCTGCACATCTTAAAAAAGCAATTGTTTTCTGAATAGTTTTATTTTCTTAATATAAAATGCTTTGCATTTGGGGACAGTGCCAAAGTCTATCCAAATATGCTTAAATACGAAATCTGTTGTGGAATGAGTAATGTTAAATTAAACATTTTTCCCTTATGTGCTATAATAAATAAAACTATAGAACCAATGCTATTTATCAAGTTTCTAAGTTTAATGTCCATTTTCCCTCTTAAATTGTTTGCACCCTAAAGGCAGGGGCTATGTATCTTGTCCTCTGGTTTACTGATAAAATTTTAGCATAGTAACTGTGAATAAATAGTTTTCAATCAAATAAGTAAGCATTCAAAGGCCAAGATTATTTCTTAGAAAACGAGAACAAATGAAACCAATTATTATTATTATTATTATTTTTTGCTTTTTGAGACAGGGTCTCGCATTGTAGTTCAGGCTGGCCCTGAGCTCACTATGGTGCCCAGGCAAGCCGCCGCGAACTCAGCAATCCTCTTGTCTCTGCCTCCCAAGTGCTGGGATTACAGGTGTGAGCCACCACGTCCGGCATTGTGGTTTGCGGCGTTGATTGTTGGTGGGCGTGTCTCCACGCCCAGCATTATATGTGGTTACCGGGGATCGAACTCAGGTCCTTGCGCTTGCGCAGCAGGCGCCGGAACCACTGAGCTAACCCTCCGGCCCGAAACCAATTACTTTTAAAAACGGAGAGATTTTGGAAGTAACTGTATAATATAGTTTTCATGGTATTGTGTGCATGCATTTCTTTCTTACTATAACAGATACATCAAATATGTTTGAAAAACCTGACCTGACGCATAGTACACAGTACAGTGCAGGCCATCTACCTACTGTCTAGTTAGCAATGAATCTACTGTTCTTGATCTTCTATCACTGACTCATTCAAGGTACAAGTTGGCCCATCTTTTCAAGATATGAAAAAAATAATTGTAATTAAAATCTTTCATAATCCAGTTATGTGAAAAACAAGTTCTTATCAGCCCTTACATTTCAAATTAGAAAACTCTGTCTTCTAAGTGCTAAATAGCATTAAATATCAACAGGTCCTATCCATGTGTTATAGTTTTTATCTAGATGTCCCACAGGAGTCTCTTGTGCTCAGAGGCAGGGCTTTTTGAAGGTGACTATATTGTAAGGGTCTATAGCTATCTTGCTATTAGGAGGTGGGGCCAGGTCAGAAGAGATGTTCCTGGGGGCGTGGCCCAGAAACACTTTTCTCCCTCCCTGGCTGCTCGCTTAGACTCTCTTTCCCTGCTTCCTGGTTGCACCCAAGCATTCTTCTCTGCCAAGCCACCTGCCTTGGAGCCAACAGATTGCTGACTGAAACTATATAAACTGTCAGCTAAAGTGAACCTCTCCTTTCATTTTTGGCTGTCAAGTATTTTGTCCCAGCAATGAGGTAAATAACTAAGACACTAAGAATGTAAGCTTCATAGAAAATTAAGATAATGTTCACACAAACTGGCAAGTATTCAAGCAGAAACAGCAACAATATTTTATTACAAATAAACATTTCACAAAAGTTTAGGTGGGAATGTGTATGCCCTGTTAAGTAAGACAAAGAAAACAAAGAAGTAAGGTACTGGGACTGAAAAGTTTTATTTAAAATTCCATCAACTGTATCTTACACATAGTAGGTACACAGTACATATCAAGTGAACTGAAAATAAAGTCTATAGGATGTGCTTGCAAAATGTGTAATGCTGTAGTAGTAAAGTACAGTTTTCAAATATGAGATTTTGTCAGATTGTTTAAAAGCCTTTAAAAATATGATATGCACAAGCTTGCCCTGAGGGAAAAGTAAGATGGAATATAGGTTATAAAATCTTTACATAGTTCCACAATAGCATTTGGAAACTGGAAAAGAGCAAACAGTTGTGGAAAAACTGAATGAACATATTACTAAAAATTCAGTGCATTCACAACTACCTGATGGAAAATTTGAAGCACCTTTTATCTAGCCTTCTTGCATCGTAAAGTGAAGTGTATTAATTATATAGGCCTTGATCTTAAGAAACTTAAGAAAACTTCAAGTTATAAGCCAAAATGTTATCAGAAAAAGAAAAACTTGGTATAAAAATTACTACTGTAAGGCCACTGTTTAAAGTTCGTTCATGTACAGACACTATACAAGTCAGATACTTTCGTTACATAAACAAAACTTTGAACATAGAAACGTCTGCATATACCTTGGTTAAGTTCTCTTAACTTTTAAATGAAACCATGCTTGGAGAAAAATGCATTAACAAATAATGCCCTTTAAGTGATTCTATTCAAACTTTTTGCAAAAGAAACTTTTGTTAATACCTCCTTTAAATTGAATACTGTAATTTAAAAGCAATTGTTAAGTGTAAAAAGTTGCAACATTCTACTACTAAAAAATAAAGTTATTTTATCAAGAAAGTTACAGTATTAGTGCCTTAGTGTTAATTCTAAATCCTGAAAAAAAGAGATGCTTCCAAATATCCTCCTGTAGTGGTATTTCCATTAGCAACAATTCCAGATTAGGTTTCTGTGGCAACGTTTGTATATTCCTATTGAGAGAAAACAAGAGAAATATAGACTTCAAAAGAAGAGTCCTTTGTAACATCTGAGCTAATGTTCACAGAGCAATTTTCAAAACAGTTTAATTAACAAAGTACTATTTGCACTTTGAGATCTCCACAAAGGTATGTGGGACCCCAAAGACGCAAAGTGACAACAGAACACAGTAAGACAAGAAAAAAACGTAAGACATTAGATAACAGTGGTTATTAATAAATGGATGAATATAGCATCCAGCTCTTTAGTTGAGTTTCAGCAGGGCTCCCTCCTAAACTCAAGATCCTTAAACCTCTGTCTCTCTATTATGGAGCTTGATGTGACACAGCACAAGCTCAAAGTAGTATTTTATCTTTCCTGTCTCATGGTAGGTAGCTCTAACTCTAGAACTAAATGGACTCTTATAACTGACAGCTACAGAGAAAGCTATTAGAAGGGGAAAAGTTTTCTTGTTTTTAGACCTTTATGTTGTAAATTTTCAATAAATTTGGGAAAAGGAATTCACGTAAACAATAGGACTACAATTAAAGAGTAATGAACATGGACTTTTAATATGATACTATAAAATATTAAATTACTAATCATAAACTGGACATAAGACCACGTAACTAATAAAAACAAAAATGGTAGAATGACGTATTTTTCAGGGACATTAAAAATAAAAAAATTATTAGTACATATATCCTTACCTTTTCCTAGGATCTTACATTATTAAAACTGAAAGAAATTTAAAAGTTGATTTATTTTTGGCATTTATATTCATATGGAGCTGTTTAATTTTAAGCAGAAACGGTGCTGATAGAAAATTTTTATTTTTCTTTCTATTTTGGTTAATGAAATGATCACAACATAATCATATGTATTTTGTCAACATCATTCCTTTAAATAGAGGTAGACTTCACTATAGTCTATCCCCTCATTTATTACACAACATAAAATCACATAAATATATTTTCAAGAAAAATACATTAACTACTAACAACACTAAAAAGGAAATTCTAACTATAATTCTAAAGAAAATCTTAACTGAAGTATCTTGTTCATAAAAATGTGCAATTTATTCTGAACTAGTTCATCTTTCATGTAACTTCTTCCATAGCACATCTCAAATTTACGCTTATCCTCCTAGTGGTCAGAAAACCTATGTGGACAGAACGGAGGACTGAAGTAGATGTCCCAGTGCCTTCTCATCTAGCTTTCCTGGTTTGACAACCCGTGGTAACTGCAGCTATTCCCTTGTTGTGTCTCTTGCACTTCATCTGTCTTGCCTGCTGCCCGCTGCTGACCAAGTGACCATCTGAAAGAACCACTTTTTCCCCTCAACCTGGGAAGATATCTGACTGCTATCACCTCAAATCATAAATTTTAGCCAGCTCTCAGCATGAGGGCCCCTCTAATTTGCATAAACCAGTGTTTCTCTAATCCTGCAACCTATTGTCAAACGTAGAATCTGGCTTTGCCCTTACTGTATCTGGCTCTTCTCCATCCCTCAGTTTACAGTCTACCTCTTCCATGAAGAAAGTTGCAATGGAAGTACTTACGTGTATTTATCTCCTCCCTGTAATCATTTAGCATCTATGAAACATGGTTCAAAAATATGGTTGTACAGAAAAGGGCTAGCACAGCACACTTGACTAGTGTTCTTGCAAGGCTGCTTATGCTGGTCCTTGGCCAGCATCTAGGAACATAAATTTCAGGAGAATGCCTAATATTAACCTATCACTGCCAAAACTTTGTATAAACAATGTTGTTTATGCTGAACATCTACTTTGCACTGAAAGCCTGGAATGTGGATGTGTGCCTGGCAGGTGGTGGATGGGGTAGGTGGCTGTACAATCAATCCCCAGAAAAAATCTCAGGCACTGGATCCCAAGTGAGATTTCCAGGCTGGCAATATTTCATATGTGCTAGAGTAACTTGCTAAATTGTCTGGAGAATTTAACATGTCCTGTACGACTCTATGGGAAGAAGATTCTTGAAAATTTGTACCTGGTCTCCTTCATACTTTATGACATGTGCCATTTCCTTTGGATGATTTTCTGCGCATCATTTGTAATAAAACACAACAGTATGTATAACTAGATGCTGAGTCCTGTAAATACCCATTAAACCCACGGGCCTACAGTATAATAGTTGTTGTGGGTTTTTTTTTTCTTGCATTATTGGGGATTGAACCCAAAACCCTTCCACTAAGCTACAGTGGACCTTTGACTTATGAACTCAGTTGGTTCCTGAGGGCTGGTTATACATCAAGTTGGCTGTAAGTCAGTACAGCTGAAACCTGGATGTTTCTCTGGGCACAAAGATAACAAGAAGCAAATGAATCTTCCAATAACTTAATTAACCTAAACCATGTGTATGTAAAACCAGTTGTAACTTGAGGATCCACTGTACATCCCATGGCCCTTTTTAAGTATGTATGTATGTATGTATGTATGTATGTATGTATGTATGTATTTATTATTTATTTGAGACAGGGTCTCGCTTTGTAGTTCAGGCTGGCCCTGAGCTCACTCTGCAGCCCAGGCAAGCCGCAAGCCACTGTGAACTCAGCAATCCTCCTGTCTCTGCCTCCCAAGTGCTGGGATTACAGGCGTGAGCTACCACGACTGGCACTGTGGTATGCGGTATTGATTGCTGGTGGGCGTGAGTCACCATGCTCAGCATTCTATGTGGTTACCAGGATCGAAGTCAGGACCTTGTGCTTGCGAGGCAGGTGCCGGAACACTGAGCTAAATCTCTGACCCTTTTAGTTTTTGAGACAGGATCTCAGAAAGTCAACTAAAATTGCCTAGGCTAGATTTGAATTTGCCTCAGCATTTCAGAGTAACACTATGGTTTTTGTTCACTAACATTTTTAAAGCATATGGAAGGACATGTGGATGAGCGTGTATGTGTTTGTGTGAGATCAGATTCGATTCCATCCAGGGAGCATTCTCAAAAGACTGACTAGATGTAAAGCAACAGAGGAAGACAAAAGACTAATAAAGTCCATTCTATTCATAAGAAGTTGGATAATTTTCTTGGGTAATTAGAAAAATAACAAGAAATAATTAGAGACCAAATAAAACAAGAATTAAAGAGAGGACTTTGGAAAGGTTTCACCAAGAAAACAGTAGAAATAAGGGTATAAAGATACGAAACCACATGCTATGCTTCAAAGAACAGAGGCTAGGGAAATTTGATGTAGCTCAGGTCTAGACCTTGCCAACAGGGTAGCAAGGTGGCAGCAGTGATAGATACTACATAATCTGTGCTCTAGCACTGTGCTAATAGTGAAGACATCGAGTAAGAGAATCATAGGAGGCAAGGAAACAATCCACAGCTTCCAAAAACAGGCCAGGAATATATAAGAATCTAGAATATAGTAAAGATGGTGCTTTTAATCAGCAAAGAAAGGTGCAATTACTCAATAAATGGTGTTAGAAAAAATGACATCCACTGCAGAAAAATTAAATCCTTACATACTACATTGTAAAATTAAACTATATGCATCATAGAATAAAGTCTAAATATGTTAAGTATTTATATGTTAAAACTGAACCATAAAACCACTTCAAGGAAGCAGTAGAGAATTCTTTAAGTACAAGTATAATATGAAATCTAAAAGCATATGGGACAAACTTGACAGATTCATGACCATTTAAAAGTTCTATGATGTAAAAGCTAGCATAAACAGTTGACAAACACCAAATACCAGCAGAATATATGACAGCTTAACCATCAGCAGATCAATAGCTCTTACAAGTCGGTAAGAACAACTACTATCTTCCGACAGAAACCCTGGGAAAGCACAGATATAAGGAAATTCAGGGAAGGAACACAAACACCCAATGGGCACGTAAAAAAAGACATTTCATACCATTAACAAAGAAAGGGCAAATAACAACTTTCTGCTATTAGACTGACAATTGATGATAGGATTGATAATGTGAAGTGCTGACTGGAAGGCAAACCTTTGCACACTTTATTGGTTTGACTATAAATGAGTGGAAAGGGCAATATGGGAGGACACCAAATCTCAATGTGCTCAAGTGGTAATACTGCAAATAATGAAAATCTGTATGCTATAACTGAAGTTACTGGTGAGAAAAGGTCAGGAATCATTGAATTAAGGTAGGCAAACCCTCAGAAGAATACAAAGATTTTCAAAGAAATATGCGAGTACAGATAGTTGGAGGGAATTAATTTCCAGATCTTCAAATTCCCACTGTTCACTTTCCCAAATTATCCTGCCAGCACAATTAGTTAAGGTTGGTTCCCTACCTTCCACTGTGTACAACAAAGATACACCTTCTTCCTATTCTGAATCTATTTTTGGATTACCACAAAAGGGTACTTTAAAATGTTGATCAAGAAAGTGAACCAACCCTAACAATTAGCAATAAATAGCGCATGTTTGCATGTTAATCAAATAGCTTCTAATTCTTTAACTTTGTGTAACAAAAACTTATGGGGGATAAAAATCCAGCTGTCAGTGATAAAACACTCAAAATATTTTTAGTTGATACATCACTGAGTCAATATTTTTGGCCTATAATTCAGAGTGAGCCCAAAGAACCAAGTGGCATTGCTATTATAGAAATTCTTGCACTCTCATCTATACAATAATATAAAGTTTCCCAGCACTTACATCTATAAAAAAATAGATCAGAATAGGTACCTGAACACTATGCTATTTTACTAGCAATAAATATTTATCTATAAATACATGAGCTCATTGAAAAAAAAGTAATGCATTTTTAGTATTGTTTAGTCAATACTTAAAATTTATAACATGTTTAATGATATTTTGGTTAACTCTAATATTACATCAATTCAAAGGAAATATTTAACATCTATCAGAAACAGAAATCTAATATTACAACCCAAATTAGATTTGATAAATAATAAAATACTTTTAAAGATAAATTTTTTGGAAGAACCAGAATGAAACCCAAGTTTAAGGCAAAAAGAGAAGCAATGTAAAATTTCTTAGTTTATTTGTGCATTTTAAAAATGGATGATTACACTCGTCAAATATCTATGGAATGCAAGTTCCACTGAAGGGATTTTAAAGAATGATGTAGGTTTTACTTATGTTTGTTAGTATTAATAATATACCAGAAATTACATCCTTTATAACAATTTATGATACAAATAGGTAACCTTAAAAGTGTAAGAAAGTAGATAATTTTATAAAATTTTAGGCCTGGGCCAGAGGGTTAGCTCAGTGGTTCCGGTGCCTGCCTCGCAAGCGCAAGGTCCTGAGTTCGATCCTGGATAACCACATACAATGCTGGGCGTGGAGACTCAAGCCCACCAGCCATCAATACCACATATCACAGTGCCAGGCGTGGTGGCTCATGCTTGTAATCCCAGCACTTGGGAGACAGAGACAGGAGGACTGCTGAGTTTGAGGCTTGCCTGGGCTACACCGTGAGCTCAGAGCCAGCCTGAACTACAAAGTGAGACCCTGTCTCAAAAAAAAAAAAATTAGGCCATGTGAGCAAAAATATTTGAAAAGCACTGAAATAAATAATATTCCCACACAGTGAATAATATGCAGCAATTAAAATGAGTGAATGAATGAAGTTATGAGTGAGTGACAGAACGACTTCGATCCTTAGAGTTGGAAGGAGAAATGGAAGGCTGATCAGTACATAGGACAGGCTTCTGCATGGGCTTGGCTAGCTGCAAGAGCTATAGATCATGAGGGGAGAAACTGGTTTGGGAAGGACAGCAAATCTGATGATAATTTTACCAGTTACACTAAGATATAAGTGAAATATCATAAAGTTCATCTATTTAAAGTAAATAGTTCAGTGGCTTTTCAGTATATTCACAGAGCTGTGCAATCATCAATTACCACAATCACTTTTAGAATATTTTTCTCATTTTAAAAAGAAACTCTAGGCCCCTTGACAATAATCCTATTCTTTCCCATAATGCTCTGCTAATCCCCCAGTCCCTGGCAATCACTAATCTATTTCCCGTCTCTATGACCTTGTCTGTCTTGGAGAAAAGGTTAACTATCCAGAAAGTGTTCTTTAATGCCTGGCTTTTATCACTTAGCATATTTTAAGGGTCACTCATGCTATAGCATGTTACAGTACAAGTTTGACTCCGAACATGCTAAAAGTAAGGTTAACATGCTCTTAGGGTAGCTGTGTGAGGGTGCCTAGGAGGCAGCTGAACATTTAGAGGTCCAAGGAGTAGTTGGGATCAAAGGTATTGACAGTGGTGATAGTCAGTGATAGTGAAATCTTGGGACGAGGTAAAAGCAATCAAGCTAAGTAAGAGGAATAAGAGAATAACAAGTGTCACCCTAGTAAAAGCTCACACTAAAAAAGGACATATGAAAGAAGAGAAGCCACCAACTAAGATAGGGAAGTCCGAGAAGAGGCTCCAGGTTCCAAATGCCCAGTGGCAATGGGTATTTGTGGATACTCCCTTTGTATCCCATACACCTCAGCTCAGACATAGCAGGTATGCAATAAATTCTTGGTTCCCATTCCATCTTTGTACTTCATGATTGTCAAGGTTTCTTTTAACCCCCAAGGCTACACACTGCAGTTTCTAATTTCTTTTCTGCATTGTCCTTAAACCCTTTCTTCTCTTCTTTTCTTATCAGTGGGTAGCAATCTTATAGACAACTAGCTTACAAGCACCTAAGAACTGCTGGAGAATCCAAGGTGCTAAGGAACTCTATAGCTCCTGACCCAATGCACAGCTGCTGAATGTTTCAGAGGTGATATTTTCAGAGGTGGTCTCATTAACTCTTACTAGATTATTTGTCTTCTCCTGATATATAATCCGACCTAGAAGAGTTTCTATAAACTTTCTTTGATAAGAAGAAAATATCTGAGGGAGGACACTTCTAAATGTTAGTGGATAAAAGACAAGACTTATTCTAGTGCAACAGACACCCCCTCACCTTCCATCCTAAACTCAGAGTCCAAGAAGAAAAGAAACCCAGTAAAAGAGACTTGGGTTGTCAGAATGAGATTCATATGACAAATATGTGATGAGTAAGGAAAAGTTTCAGTTCAATACTTTTCTACTTCTGGTTGGTAGTATTACTATTTTATAGGTAGCAGGGAAGCCAATGCAATTTTAGGAAAATACTATTTTTCTGGTAAGTGGAAGAAAAGGGCACATTAGGAGAATATCTAGGATCAGTCACCAAAGTTTTTTGTTGTTGAAGACAGTAAACACATAGTCTGATGGTACAGTAACCAGACTATATTACAAATAACAAACATAAGATGTTCAAACCATAAATGATCAATTCTGGCATTTCAACAGAAAAGGACGGTAAGGAGTCCAGACAAGAACCACCTAAATATTTTTTTTTTTTTGAGACAGGATCTTGCTTTGTAGTTCAGGCTGGCCCTGAGCTCACTATGTAGCTCCTGTCTCTGCCCAATCCTCCTGTCTCTGCCTCCCGAGTGCTGGGATTACAGGTGTGAGCCACCACGCCCAGCACCGTGGTATGTGGTATTGATTGCTGGTGGGCGTGAGTCACCATGCCCACCACTGTATGTGGTTACCGGGGATCAAACTCAGGATCTTGTGCTTGCGAGGCAGGCGCTGAGCTAAATCTCTGGCTCCCACCTAAATATTTCTTTTTTAGTATATGTGCTGCCGAAGCGAGCACGTGCCACCTAAATATTTCTAATGGACTCTGAGGCATGTAGGAATAAGTAAGTTTCTATGTAATTTCAGGGCACCCAGATAAATTACGTCCATAATTAGTCGAGGTGACAGTCTACTAACTGCCAAAAACCAAACTCCATAACAAACACAGCAAAAAGCCAAAGTGTACAGAAATGCTGTCCAGACTAAGAAAGTATCTTTCTAGGGCAAGACCTTCAAAGTTCCCTCTGATGCTAAAGCTTGGGATAAAAAGGGATGCAAATGTAGACCAGGAATACAGCTCAGGGTAAATTGTTTGCTTAGCATGTGCAAGGCCCTGGGTTTGCTCTCCACCTGGACAAGAAAGGTAATGTAAATGCTGTCTCACAGACAGTAACCCCATTTGAGCAAGTGTCCCTAATTTAAGGAAAAAGGAAAGTAACATCAGAAGAAGTCAAAGATTCCAGGCCTTCACTCTTGTTTTCAATAGCACAAAGGCTGAGGTAAAGAGGAGTGGTAGGTAGAAGCCATATTAGTTTATCTACACAGTATGGAATTTCAGAGTAGTGTAATACTACTGGGGCAACCTAAAGGCCAAGTTAGCATTAAGTACCTTAGTTCAGACCTTAGCAAGAAGAGAGCAGCTGTAATGCCTCATTCCTTTCCCTAAAGTTACAAAAATGAGACCCAACTGTTAAGTAGGACTCTAACAGTGGGCATTTTATTGAGTGCTGTTCTTATAGGGCTGAGTTTTGTTTGGCTTTGGCTTGGCTGCTGGCACTGACACTGGCCAGACTAGGAAAGCCCAGGTCAAAGCAGCTATAATATAAAGATATATGAAGTAGGATCCAGTGTAGTAGAGCTAAGAAAAAAGACACTGGAGCAGTAGACACTGTTTCTTAAAATTCCAGTGGTGTTATGACCACTTCTAGAGCATTCAGGTGGCAGTGAGCAGAAACAGGAAGGCAGTACTGTGACGCACAGTAAATCATTCAGAAAATAGATTTTAAGTGTTCTTACCACAAAAATAAGTATATAAAATAATGCATATGTTAAACAGCTTCATTTTGCCATTCTATAATGAATATATAAAGTTTCAGCTTGTATAATATAAATATATATAACTTTTACTTGTCAAAATTAAATTTTTAAGTGTATAATAGAAATGATTGTATAGCACTATGAGTGTACTTAAAGTTACTGAACTATATATTTAAATATAACTAAAATGGCAAATGTTACAATGTACATATTTTATCACAATTAATATGTGAAAAGGGGGTTAAAGATGACTTAGTATACTTTGTCATTATGTAAATTTTTATAGTCAGCTCAGTATTTTCAGATAATTTATATTGTAAGACTAAAATATATCAGTTAAAAGTCTTTACCTAAATTTCCATTTCAAAGAGTAATTATACAACAGAAATTGTGAAGTCAAAAAGTTCAGTCAGCCCATTAAAAGTATTGGACGTATAACACCTGAAAGCATTTTAAGGTTAAATAATCTCATAATTCTATTCATTTTATTCCTTGAAGTTTTACTCAACTGTCACGTAATGAGAAAGAACATTTTAAAAATCTAGGCTGTTTCTTAAAGCAAAGCTAAACGGAAAGCACAATTTATCTAATAAACACAGATGATTTAGAAGTTCAAAGTCACTCAATATTTTTAAATAACTGTAATCCAACTAACCTTTTCCTTCCTTGGTGACCTGTCTCTGAATTTATTGGTCATATATCCCCTTGGACCAGCAAAGCGTAAACGCTGATATTTGGCCTGAATGTATAAGCTCTTCTGTACCAGGTCTGATCTATACTGGGTCTGGTATCTGCCATCTCTGAGGTAACTCTATAAAGAAAAGAAAGAAGTATTACAAAAAGTACAGTTTTCAAGTCTGCTTTATTAGTGTAACAGATGGGAAAATAACTTGCTTTTAAGGCTGCCTTTCATTGTAGGCACTACAATTATAAAAGGGACAGGTCAGTGACAGCATTGAAGCACATTTCCCTCAAACTAGGTTCCCAGCTTATTTTTATATTCCATTTTAAAAGGAATGATTTTTATATAAAATCAATTTATAAAACTGCAAAAATAATTTAGAATTCTCCAAAATTCATCATATTAAAAATATAATTTTCTAAACCTCAAATGAACTAAAATTATTCTTATGGTTCATAATGACAACATCAAATGCCAGTGAGGGAAGAGGACATTAAGGGTCAAACATTTTTTTAATTGAATTCTTTATTGGTACATCTTATATACACTTCATGATCACACTCAATATTGAGAATTTGTACCAGTGTATGCCATGAGTTAATTCTCATTTTTACCCATTCCCCTACCCACACTATAATCCCCCACTCCCATACACATATGCTTTCTTTCTTTTTTTTAACATCATATTTTTTCTTTCTCCAGGGTCAAACATTTTTAACTTTTTTTCTTGTCAATACCTTCAAATAAATCTTCACCATGAAAAACTCAGTGCTTATATGAATTATACGACCAACTCCTAGCCTGCATACTGCCCAATATTACAATGGACATAAGAGGACAATGAATGTTTGTATTTTCCAGATGGCTGATGAGAGGAAACGGCCCTGTAATTTAGAGCTGGGGGAGAAAAAGGAAGAGTCTTCAGTGTTGTCACACATGAACCAATCCTTGCCAAATCTTTCCTGCACAATTCTCCAAACCTCTTTAGCTCAGCACCTGTATTATACATTGTTACAAAGATGCATTTCCAGGCATCTTCCTAAAATAATCTAAAACAAAAGAGAGAAGAAGCCTAAATGTTTACAGATGGAGTCAGTCTCTGCTCTACTAGGTCTTAAAGGCAGGCAAGATACTTTATACCTATAATCCTACTACCCTGGGAGGCTGAGGCAGGAGGATTACAAATTTGAGCCCGGCCTGGCAACTTTGTGAAATACCAAGACCCTATCTCAAAATAAAAAACAAAAAAGGTCTGTGAAATGTAGCTCGAAATATAACAGCCCTGGTTCAATCTCTAATACTGCAAATAACAGAAATGACAACAAAAACAAACAACACTACACCTTGGCTACCTATTAACTCACTAGAAGAGGCTGCATATTAAGCACTTGGCTATAGAAGCAATTTCTCCCTGTAGTCATCCAATTAAATCCTCCTATAAAAATTAAGTGTGTAGGGCTGGGGGTAAAGTGGTAAAGTGCTTGCTTAGTATGCACAAAGCCTTGAGTTCAGGTCGGGAATTTAGCTCAAGTGGTACCGTGCCTACCTGGGAAGCATAAGGGCTGGAGTTCAATCCCCAGTACCACCAAAAAAAAAATTAAAATTAAAATAAATGTAAAATCATATTAAGCAAAACTAGGCAAAATTAAACTTGTAACAGGACAAGTTCATCATAAACCAAATACTGAAAGTCTAATTCTAAGAACTCAGGAGAAGATATGGTAGAAAAAATAAGACTTTGTTGACCCAACATGCTCTCTTAGGCATAGTTAATTGTAAGACTGTTCTGAATTTATTCGACAAAACCCATACCTGATACTCTGGGTAAGGGAAAGACTAAACAGACTCATTCTGCTTCTTCTAGGGGCTGACAATTTAGTGCAGATACCAGTCTGGGCACCTGAAAAGTAACTAATCTCTGATTTTTCCAACAGGAATATAGAGAAATACAAAAAAAAGGGCTGCCCAATTTTAAAGAACATAAAAAATGTTCATTAAAAATGTTTATTGGCACAAACACAAAGTCATATTCTTCCACCTGTTCTTACTACTCAAAGTTAAGGACTAAACCAATGTTCATTTACTGGGCGGGGGCAAAGGTTACAGACTCCGCCTTCAAAATAATAGCCACTGCATACAAAATTTATTTTGAAATGCACTCTTTTAAAATAAAATCAGAATTGTACCCAAAAGATTAATATTAATCAAGGATTTTTTTTTCTTTTGAAACAGGGTCTTGCTTTGTAGCTCAGGCTAGCCCAGAGCTCACTATGTAGTCCAGGTTCGATCCAAACTTGTTGACGACCCTCCACCTGAAGCCTCCAGAGTGCTGAGATGACAGGCATGAGCTACCATACTCAGAATGGATAAATTTTATTTTCAGCTAATCTGTTTTCATCTTCTTGAGTTCTCAAAGCAAATCTCACACTAGAAAGGAAAATATACAGTGGTACATACACCAGTAGTCCCAGCTACTTGGGAGGCTGAGGCTGGGTCACTTGAGTACAGGAGTTCAAGGGCAGCTTGGGCAAGACAGCAAAACCCCATTTCAAAATAAAACAAAACAAAAACAAAAAAGGAACGTGTAATCTAATTACATGCAAATATTTGATGACAAAGTTGCATGGAGATGGTTTTGTCTTTAAATCAAATTCTTTATTTGCTCTGAATTAAAAACATCCTGAGTCACATTCCAACTACTACATGACCAGGTCCCCATCAAATAGGATGATTTGCCCCTTCTGGAATGTCTGGAGGGAATTTAGTATTGTAAACTATTATGGTTTAAAATAGAAGCTAAAATTACAAAAACAAACAAAAATGCAAGTACTTTATGTAACGGTAAGGTCTGAATCAGCCTGTATAGCCCTATACAGGTATCAATGAGAAATTCTTCTCAAGATAAAGAGCTAAACAATAACCATTTCTAAAAAAAACTACTATAAGATTAAATATATGATGAGCCTCTAGGAAAGTCCATGTAATTGTTCACAAGCATCACAACTGCATTATACTGCATTAAATAAAACCCTCTTCAAACACTGTTTCCCCTCCAAAAATAAAATTTAGATTAAAAATGTATCAATAAAGATAAAAATTAATAAAAAAATAGCAACTAAAGCAATGCCAGAAGGAAAAGAGATTGAGATTAATGGGTATACTGCCACTGCTGGAACGGCCTTTGCTTTTTTTTCTTTCCTTTTCCTTCTCCCTCTTTCCTTCCCTCCTTCCTTCCCTTCCTTCCTTTCATAGTATGGGGATGGAATCCAGGGATAACTAAGCTGCATTCCCAGCCTTTTCCCCATTTTTTTAAAAAATTGAATTCTTTTTTTTTGCTTTTGAGACAGGGTCTCGCTTTGTAGTTCAGGCTGGCCCTGAGCTTACTATGGCGCCCAGGCAAGCTGCCGTGAACTCAGCAATCCTCCTGTCTCTGCCTCCCGAGTGCTGGGATGACAGGTGTGAGCCACCACGCCCGGCACTGTGGTATGCGGTGTTGTTGGTGGGTGTGTCTCCATGCCCAGCATTATATGTAGTTACTGGGATGGAACTCAGGACCTTGCACTTGCGAGGCAGGCGCCGGAACCACTGAGCTAACCCTCTGGACCTAAACTGAATTCTTTATTGGTACAATTTATATACATCTCACAATCAAATATAACATTGGGGAATTTGTACCAGTATATGGCACAAGTTAATTCTCATTTTTACCCCGTCCCTACCCTCCCACACCTCCCCACCCCCTTTATACATACTCTTTTATTTTCTTTCTGAATCATATTTATTCCTTCCCCTCATCACATTCCCACACCAAATTTCCTATAGAAATATTCCACTCTATAAAAGCTGTCATACTTTCTAGAGCTCATCTGCATCTACAGGTGTTCATGTCAAAGAGAAGATCTGGTATTTGCCTATCTGTGATCTATTTATTTCACTTATTAGTATATACTCCAGGTGTCTCCATTTGCACATAAATGAATCGATCTTGTCATTCTTTATGGCAGAATAATACTCCATTTTATAAAAAAACCACAACTTCTTTATCCAGTCTCCAGTTGATGAACATTTGGGTTGTTTCCAAGATTGAGCTATCACAAACTGAGCTGCTATGAACAAGGGTGTACATCTGTCTTTCCAATATGATTTTAAAAATTATTTTGGGTATATTCCCCATCATTTTTTGACACAAGGATTTCCTAAGTTGCCAAAACTGACTTTGAACTTGTGATCTTCCTGCCTAATCTTTTTGAAACTTAGTTTCTGGCTTATTTTATTTAGGTTTCATCCCCAGAGTACTTAATAACAGAAAACAGATCATGGGAAACAATGGTACAACAAATACGTTCTTATGAGTTGACTAGTATTTGGCTTGAACTTAGTCTAATTCATGCAAAAATAAATTCTAATAAAATACTTCCTTTACTTGAAAGGATTATTTCTTCACATGATTTTACTAAAACCACTGTGATCTTCTAAGCAATCATATAACATTATACACCTTTAAATGTTTGGTGATGAAAAATTATTGTACATATTTTAATGTATTCTAATAATTAATGCCAAAGAATCTTCCCTTAAAGAGAAAAGTTAACAGGAAATAAATCATATGATGATCTTAGAAAAATACAGTTAGCTAAAAATAAAAGAATTGGACATACAGTAAGTGAGGTGTATAGTATACAAAAAAATCTACACCTAGGCATATAATCATCAAGGTTCCAAACGTCCAACAAAAAAATCAAATAATGTAAGCAGTTAAGAGAAAAGAAAACCACATACAATGGGAAGCCCATCAGGATCACAGCAGACTTTTTAATGCAGTCTATATAAGGAGAGCCTGGAGTGAAGTGTTTTGGTAATGCAGGAAAACAGTTTCCAAACTAGATTGACATATCCTGCAAAACTATCTTTCAAAATTGATGAGTTAATAAGATACCTCCATGACGAAGAACACCTCAAAAACTTAACGGGCCGGAGATTTAGCTCAGTGGTTCCAGCGCCTGCCTCACAAGTGCAAGGTCCTGAGTTCGATCCCGGTAACCACATAGAATGCTGGGCGTGGTGACTCACGCCCATCAGCAATCAATACCACATACCACAGTGCCGGGCATGGCGGCTCACGCCTGTAATCCCAGCACTCGGGAGGCAGAGACAGGAGAATTGCTGAGTTCGCGGAGGCTTGCCTGGGCTATATAGTGAGCTCAGGGCCAGCCTGAACTACAAAGCGAGACCCTGTCAAAACAAACAAACAAACAAACAAACAAACAAAAAACTTCACGAACACAAAGCGAGTGCTCCAAAAATTTCTAAAGAATATCTTGGAAAAAAAACAGTGAAAGTCACAAACCCATGAGACCTAGCAGAGTGAATCCATTGGGCGAAAGAAGAAACTGAATGGAAAAGGGCAAAAGCAAAAAAATAAAGGAACCAAGAAAAGGAAAACACCATGACAGATTGTAATCAGTCCATATCGGTCATAACCATTAATGTCAACAGCCTCAATGCGCCACCTAAAAGACACAGACTGGCAGAATGGATCAAGAAGCAAGATCTTACAATTTGCTGCATACAAGAAACATACTTAATTCAGAAAGTCACAGACTGAAAGTAAAAGGATGGAAAAGAATTCTCCATGAGATGCCAAACTGCAAAAAAGCAGGTGTGGCAACCCTATTTGCAGATAAAATAGACTTCAAACCCAAACTGATTAAGAAAGACAAAGAAGGACACCACATTCTCATTATGAGAACAATTCAAGAGAAAGAAATGACATTTATAAATATTTACACACCAAATTCTAATGCACCCAACTATATGAAACAAATTTTAATTGATATGAAAAGCCAGATAACCACTAATTCAATAGTAGTAGGGGATTTCAATATCTCACTATCACAAATAGATTAACTGGACAAAAAAAATCAATAAGGATATACTGGAGCTAAAACAAAGTTTTGAACAAATGGACTCAATTGATGCCTACAGAGTATTTCAGCCCCGAAAGGCAGAATACACATTCTTCTCAGCTGCTCTTGGGTCATTCTCCAAAATACACCACATGCTACTTCACAGAACATGTCTAAGTGAATGCAAAGGAATTGGGAGTTATCCCCTGTATACTGTCAGACCACACTGCCTTGCAATTGGAGCTGAATAGCAGAAGTTCCAAGATCTTTACAAACACATGGAAATTGAACAACACTCTGTTGAATAACCAATGGGTCACAGAAGAAATTAAAGAAGAAATTTAAAAATTTCTTCAATTAAATGATAACCCCAGTACAACATAAAAGAATTTATGGGACACAGTGGAAGCAGTTCTATGAGGGAAGTTCATAGCAGTCAATGCCTACATGAGGAAAATAGAGCAAGCTCAAATAAACAATCTAATGCTGAACCTCAAGTTACTAGAAAAACAGGAGCAAGACAAACGCAAAGGTCGAACTAGGGAGGAGATTATAAAGATCAGAGCAGAAATCAATGCAATGGAGACTAAGAGAATGATACAAAAGGCCAGAAATTTAGTTCAGTGGTTCCGGTGCCTTCTTAGCAAGTGCAAGGTCCTGAGATTGATCCCCAGTAACCACATAGAACAATACTGGGCGTGGAGGCAGCTCACGCCCACCAGCAATTAGTACCACATACCATAATGCTAGGCATGGTGGCTCATGCCTGTAAATCCCAGCACTTGGGAGGCAGAGGCAAGAGGACTGCTGAGTTGGAGGTTTGTGTGAGCTACCTAGTGAGCTCAGGGCCAGCCTGAACTACAAAGCAAGACCCTGTCTCAAACAACAACAACAACAACAAAAGAGAATGATACAAAAATCAGTGAATTAGAGTTGATTCTTTGAAAGGATAAACAAAATTGACAGACCCTTAGCTAACCCTATCAAACAAAAGAAGGAAAAGGTTCAAATCCATGCTATTAGGAATGAGAAGGGGGAAATCACCACAGGCCCAGCAGAAGTCCAGAGGATAATAAAACCTACAAAAAAATTTGAAAATTTATACTCCATAGATGGAAAATGTAGAAGAAATGGATAGATTTCTAGATACACATGAACTTCCAAAGTTGAAAGAAGATATAAAAATGTTAAACACCCCAACATCAATCTGTGAAACTCTAAATGTAATAAAAAACCTACAGACAAAGAAAAACCCTGGTCCTGATGGCTTTATTACTGAATTCTACAAAACTTAAAGAACAGTTAATGCCACTACTTCTCAAACTCATTAATGAAACTGAAAGGGAAGCAAAACTCCCAAATTCATTCCTAGAAGCAACCATTCCATTGATTCCCAAAGGAGAAAAAGACCCATCCAAAAAAGAGAACTATAGACCAATTTCCCTGATGAACATTGATGCAAAAATCCTCAATAAGGCCGGGCTTCGTGGTTCAAGCCTGTAATCCCAGCACTTGGGAGGCAGAGGCAGGAAGATTGCTGAGTTCAAGGCTTGCCTGGGCTACAGAGTGAGCTCAGGGCCAGCCTGAACTACAAAGTGAGACCCTGTCTCAAACAAAACAAAACAAAACAAAACAAACAAACAAACAAAAAACCCCCAAAAAACAAAACAAAACAAAAATCCTCAATAAGATACTGGCAAACAGAATACAAAGAATCATCAAGATCATACACCCTGAGGAAGTTGGATTCATCCCTGGGATGCAAGGATGGTTCAACATACATAAATCAACATAATATATTAACAGACTCAAGGACAAAAACCATATGGTCATCTCAATAGATGGAGAAAAAGCAATGGACAAAATCCAACACCCATACATGATCAAAACCCTATGTAAAATTGGAATAGACAACTTGATCTCAACCTAATAAAAGCTATTTATGAGAAACCAACAACCAGAATTATTCTAAATGTTCAAAAATTGAAACCTTTCATACTAAGATCAGGAACAAGACAAGGATGTCCTGTTCAATATAGTGGTGGAAACTCTAGCCACAGCAATTAGACAAGAGAAAGAAATAAAAGGCATAAAGGTAGGAAAGGAAGACGTTAAACTGTTATTATTTGCTAATGACATGATACTCTATATAGAAGATCCTAAAAAACTCAACCAAAAGACTATCAGACTTAATCAGCAAATTTAGCAACATAGCTGGACACAAAGTCAATGCTCAAAAGTCAACAGCCTTTTTTTACACAAACAACAGACTCACTGAGAAATTGAGTAGTTAATCCCTTTTTCACAATAGCAGCCAAAAAATGAAATATTTAGGAATAAATATTTAGACCTCTACTGTGAAAACTACAACACTCTGAAAAAGGAGATTGAAAAGGATATCAGAAAATGGAGACATCCCTTGTTCATGAATAGGAAGAACTAATACTGTCAAAATGGCTATAGTCCCACAACTATTGTATAGATTCAATGCAAAACTGATTGAAATCCCAACAGTATATTTCACAGATCTAGAGGAAATAACACAAAAATCCATCGGGAACCACAAGAGATCTAGAATGGCAAAAGCAATTCTAGGCAACAAGGACATGGTTGGGGTATCATGATCCCCAACTTGAAACTATATAACAAAGCCACTGTGATAAAAACTGCATGGTACTGGCAAAGTAACAGAGCCAAGGACCAATGGAATAGAAGATCCAGAATCAACTTCAGATACACTATGCCACCTCATCTTTGACAAAGAAGCCAAGTATCCTCAATGGAGGAAAGATAGCCTCTTTAACAAATGGTGCTGGAAAAACTGGGCATTAACTTGCCAAAGACTAAAGCTAGATCCAACTCTTTCACCGTTTACTAAATTAAAATCAAAGTGGATTAGAGACCTAAATATTAAAACAGAAACACTAAACCTGCAAAACAGGTTAGATAGGACTCTTGAAGGCATTGGCTTAGGGAAAGACTATGAACAAAACCTCTATAGCATGAGAACTAGCAGAAGAAAGCAACAAATGGGATCTCATCTTATTAAAAAGCTTCTGCACAGGAAACCAACCAACCAACCACTGGCAGAGCCAAAACACAACCAACAAATTGAGAAAAAAATTTTACCAGCGGTTTCTCAGACAAGGGCTATTATAAGGAGTTTTAAAAAATCAGCCTCCACAAAATTTAAGACCCACTTCAAAAATGGGCATCTGAAATGAACAGACACTTTTCAGAGGAAGAAGTAAAAGCAGCTAAGAAACATATGAAGAAATGTTCAACATTACTAGTCATTCAAGAGATGCAAATGAAAACAACACTGAGATTCCATGTCACTCCACAAAGAATGGCTGCCATCTTGAAATTAACCAGCAACAAATGCTGGAGAGGCTGTGAGGAGATAGGACCCCTTCTCCACTGTTGGTGGGGATGTAGAATGGTACAACTACTATGGAGATCAGTGTGGAGACACCTCAAAAAACTTGGATTAGAGATCCCATTTGACCCCGCTATTCCCCTGCTAGGTATGCACATGAAAGAATTAAAAGATTCATGTCACAGTGACATGTGGAATCATGTTCATAGCAGCTCAGCCTATGATAGCTAAATCTTGGAAAAAACCTAAATGCCCATCAACTGCAGACTGGATAAAGAAGATGTGGTTTTTATAGTAAATGGAGTATTACTTTGCCATAAAGAATGATAAGTTTGAGTCATTTATACTCATATAGAATACTCATACTTTCAGGAAATATTCATAAGTGAAATAAATAGGTCACAGATCTGTAAATGTTGTATTTTTTCTCTGGTATGAGAACTAAAGATGTAAATGGACTCTAGAATATATGGTAGATACTGTGAAATAGAAAATATTGAAAGGGAAATGGGGTGTAGGGTTAAGTAACAAGGGGAAGAAAAAAATATGATGGTAATAAAAAAGGGAAACAAAGCTTATGTACATGGGGGCGGAGCATTGTAGGGTGGGTGGAGGAATGGGAAAAAATGAAAATTAAACTGTCATATACTGGTACAAATTCTCAATACTATGTGTGATCATCATGTGTATATATAATGTGCCAATTCAAATTTTTAAAAAATACAGTTAGCTACATCTAATTAATGAGAAGTGCAACATACAGAAGCACTTAGAAATGAACCTCTATACTCATTCTAGGTGAATCAGACATCACAGTTTTAGTTAATTAGATGTCTCAACACTCGAGATATCAAAAAATAGTATAAAACATTTTATATATATTCATTCTATGGCCATTGCTACCAAAGAAAACCTAGTATTATATTTTAGGTACATGAACTATGGAATAAAATATAATCTATGAAATACCCAGAAATTATGTTACTCCTAGAAACCTTTCAACATCTAGAAACTTTGATTCTGAAGAAAGCAAATATTAATAGACCACTAATCTACCTTCCTAGTCTAAAGTTTTAGGACCCTTTATACTACCTTACTGCTCATACTGTCATCTACCTAATGAGCTATTTACTATACCAAGTCTATCTGCTACTCAATGAGCTAATTACTATAGTAAATTCATCTACTACTTTCACCAAAAAACTCAAATTCTTTTCTCGTTTTAGGGGGACAGGGAAGGGGCAACACAGAGTGAAAGTATGAATATAGGACCTGTCATAAAAACAAATTCAGTCAAACAGATTTTTTTAAAAAATCTCAACTTTTGAGAGGGAAAGGAAACATAATACTTTGCACTACAATTTTAATTCTATTTGTTTGGGGGATGAGGTGTTTTGGATAGTCAAAGGTGTTGGGTGACTACAAACTATCATTTGTAACTAGAATTTGTGATAAAATATGCTGTAACAAAGACGAAGGGACAAGACTCTCACCAAAGTGCAGAAGGCCTGTGAGGGTTGCATGTGTGTGGGTGGAGACTTCTGTTCTGGAAATCTGGAAATTTGCTCTGCACTGACATTTTAGACGTCAGGAGGAAGGCTTGCCTTGCAGGCAGATGGGACCTTGCCTGCCACCCTACCTAGAATCACTCCACTTGTATTTGCTTAGGTATTTGTATTTCCAGGTCATACTGGAAAAGAGACTTCAGTGGTTAAAAAAATGAAAATCAAGTCCTAAGGAAAGAAGTCATTATTAAACATATTACAGTTAGCCATAAATATTAGAAATACTCATGTAAACCAGACACACTAGTTTATAGCTACTCTTTTAAAGATTATAAGAAAAACACTTTTTAATTTTAACATAACACTGTAGGTAAATCATAAATCCAAAGTCTGAGTTAAATGAAAAACAACATTCAATACCTTAAAAGGTCTTTTAAAGTCTTGCTGGTTTCTCTCAACTCCAAACAGTTTCTGAGTAACATCTTTTTTCTGCACAGTATAATTCTGCATGAGAAAGTATTAATATTTTAAGGCCTATTTCAAAACTAGTTGGGCCATTTAAGAGACACATGTTTAAATGTATAGGATTAAGAGCACAAAGCAGGAAACAGGGAGCTTAGCTATAGAATTATACACTTCCTTTACATGACCCATACTAATTTGTGAGAGGCCAGTTTCACTGGCACTTGTGAGAAGTGAAAAAAACACTCCTGTACAAAACAGTGGGTGACTGTGAACATGAACTATATATCTAGGATTTATTTATTCAGGTGTTCAAAAGAGAAACACATTTTTATCATGAGTTGTTAGAGAGGTCCTACTGCCTAAGAAGAACACAAATCCCCAACACTATAGAAGGCAGGTTTTTCTGACTCTGGCTTTCATAATCCTAGCCTTTATTTATGGAAGTCAGTTGCCATTTTGTGAGCTGCCCTCTAAAAAGGAAAATCTCTATGGTAGTAGAGTAGTGCTTGACTGGGGAGTAGTGAGTAGTGCTTGAACAAGGAATAACTAAACAGGCATGAGGGCTCTTATTAGATGATGGAAATATTCCCAAACTGGATTATGATGATGGTTACAGATCTTGGTAAATTTACTAAAAAAAAAAATCACTAAATTGTACTAGAATAGGAGAATTTAAGATATTCAAATTCTATCTTAATAAAGTTATTCCTAAAAAAAATCTTAAAAGTTAATATTACAATAAATCTAGTAAAATTCTACTCTGAGATATGAACATTTCTTTTGTTATTTTAAATGTTAGCCTCAAAAGAATCCTATAAAACACATTTAAGGAACAGTTACAAACAATGCGAAAGATAAAGATTTAAGGAAAATGTACACAGATGGAAATGTTGGAACTCTAATGTTACCATGTAAGATTTCTGAATAAATTTTCTAAAATTTGGTTTTATAAAATGTGTAGGTTTCTGGAATCCATCACTATTAATATTCTTCACCTTTGATACACTGGAGTGCTGGTCATTCCTAACAAAATAAGAAAGAGAAAATAAGAATCTTTAATCAGTTTATCTTTATCCAACAAATAAACAAAAAATATTAAGTCCCTTCATCAGACAACAAAGTAGTATGACACTAAACTTCAATGATCTAACACTACTAAAATTACAATGATAGTTTTTTGGGGTAACACCATTTTCAACAAACATTATTTAGCTAAGTTAGAAGTTAACAATAGGGAAGAAACCATACTCCTTGTACTGGCATTCTCAATCTAAGGTTCAACAACAGGTTTACTGGAAGCTGTAACTCATACATGAAATGTATATTTTTTGAGGAAAGATCATCATTGCCCTGGGGCCTTTAGCAACACTGTCCCTCCCCTTCACTGAAAGGTTCCTATAGGGCCAAGTGTGGTAGCTCATGCCTGTAGGCTGAGCCAGGAGGATGAGTTTATGGTCAATCTGAATTACACAGATAGACTCTGTCCTCCCCGCAAAAAAAGATTCCTCTTAGCAGAGGCACCACGGGCCCACTGCCCAGCCCATTCACTGAAGACAGGTCTGGCTCAGGGTTGTCTTTATTAGAAGAGTTGAGGGCTTTTTATTGCTTGCTAGGCCACAGCAGCAAAGACACGCTCCCCCACTTCTAACACCTCAAGGTATAGAGGTCACCAAAGGCTTTTCCTAAGTAGCCCCATCTGGGAGGAAAGGCTTTCTTTTTGTATTTCCCCTGATTCTGGAACCCCATGTTCCACAGCCATTGGCATTTCCTTTCTTTATCACATCCTCTGTCTTCCCATGATGCCCCTGAGGCCCTCTCTGCCTTTTGCAGTGCCTGCTTCATGGTGAACCAACTGCACACTACCTCAGCCTTGCTTCAGTTCCTCTCGTGCCTTCCCCCTGGCATCAGAATACAATCCACTCTCATCATGACTCTGCTCAGGCCCTTGTTGCCTTGTCACCTGCCTTGCTTTAATCTTGCTAAAACAGACACTGAGTGAGCAGTGTTATTTACCTACATGTGGCTCTTGGCCCACACCACAATCTCCTACTACCTTACCTCTACATCTATAGCTCATTCCTTCTGAAAGCATTCCTTCCACTTAATTTTGAAATTTAGTTCCATTTGTACCACTTCCACAGAAGACTCCTAAACTGTATAAAGTGGAAGAGGTACCCTACGCTATGCGCACATGTAACATTTTGGGGTCTCAACAGCACTCTCTCCGTGTTGTAGTTGCTGGTATGCTTGTGATTCCTTCAGAGGAGGCACTATGGAAAGTTCCTTTTGTGGCTCCAGCTCTGTCCCTAGAAATTGGCATGAAAGAGATACTTAGGGTCTTCTGAAGTGTTAGAAACCCCGTATCCTGTCAAAAAGGGTTATCATATGACAGTAAGTCAAAATAGTAGAGAGCAAGGGCCAGAGATTTAGCTCAGTGGTTCTGGCGCCTGCCTTGCAAGCACAAGGTCCTGAGTTCGATCCCCAGTAACCATACACAATGCTGGGCGTGGAGACTCATGCCCACCAGTAATCAATACCACATACCACAGTGCCAGGCATGGTGGCTCATGCCTGTAATCCCAGCACTTGGGAGGCAGAGGCAGGAGGATTGCTGAGTTCGAGGCTTGCCTGGGCTACATAGTGAGCTCAGAGCCAGCCTGAACTACAAAGCGAGGACCCTGTCTCAAAAACAAACAAAAAAACAAACAACAAAAAAATAGTAGAGAGCAAAACTATATATTAAACATATTTTCATTTATTTAAAAATATATGCCTAGAAAAACAAGTGATAAGAAATGTACTAAATACTAAAAGTAGGCATCAGTACTTGGTAAAGTTAAGAATACCATATGTTTTTGTACTTTATTATATTTTTTCCAAATGATTATTTAGCATATATGACTACTTTTGTCAATAAAACAATGAGCTTTAAAATATCGCTTTGAAAAGCATTTATCAGATAAGGGGGTATAGGTGGAACATCCATAACCTAAAATTGTGAAATCTGAAATGCCTCAAAATCTGAAACTTTTTGAGAGCCAACATCATACCACAAATGAAAAACTTCACATCTGATCACCTATGATGGGTCACAGTTAAAACACAGGCACACTGAAAATACTGTATAAAATCACCTTCCAGCTATATGTGTAAGGTGTATAGGACACATTAATGAATCTTGTGTTTAGACTTGGGTCTCATCTCTGACACATCTCATTACATATATGCAAATATTGGAAAATCCAAAAAAATCTGAAACCTGAACTAGGCATTTCAGGTAAGGAATATTCAGCCTGAAGAATCTAGATAAATAACCTCATATCTCAACAATAAAAAGATGATAACGATTTAAAAATGGGCCGGAGACTTAGCTCAGTGGTTCTGCTGCCTGCCAAGTTCAAGGTCCCTGGTTTGATCCCTGGTAACCACATACAACAATTCCAGTGCATGGTGACTCGTGTCCACCAGCAATCAGTACCACACACCACAATTCCAAGTGTGGTGGCTCATGCTTGTAATCCCAGCACTCAGGAGGCAGAGGCAGAGGCAGGAGGACTGCTGTAAGTTTGGGGCTTCCTGGTCTACACAGGGAGCTCAGGGCCAGCATGAACTACAAAGTGAGACCCTGCCTATAAATAAACAAACAAACAAATAAATAAATAAATTTTAAAAATTAAAATGGGGGCCGGAGATTTAGCTCAGTGGTTCCAGCGCTTGCCTTGCAAACGCAAGGTCCTGAGTTCAGTCCCGGTTACCACATACAATGCTGGGCATGGTGACTCACGCCCACCAGCAATCAATACCACATATCACAGTGCCGGGCGTGGTGGCTCACGCCTGTAATCCCAGCACTCGGAAGGCAGAGACAGGAGGATTGCTGAGTTCAAGGCTTGCCTGGGCTCCATAGTGAGCTCAGGGCCAGCCTGAACTACAAAGCAAGACCCTGTCTCAAAAAAAAAAAATTAAAATGGGTAAAATGTAGGGACTAATGTGGAAAATGAATATGATCAAAGTATGTTATATACATGTATAAATCTGCTAAAATGAACCACATTAATCTGCTTAGACAATATGCACTAATATGAATGGATGGAAAACAAAAAACAAAATGGGCAAAGAATTTGAAAATAAACTTCTCCAGAGAAGACATACAAATAGTCAATGAGCATATGAAAAGATGTTGAACATAATTATTAGGAAAATGCAAATGAAAATGCAATAAGACTTCACATCTACTATGATGGCTATGATAAAAAAGATGACAACACTAATATTCATAGCAGCACACTGCACTACCTATAACAGCCAATTAGTAGAAATAATATAGATGCCCATAAACAGAAAAAGATTCATAAAATGATATATCCACACAACAAAATATGATTCAGCCTTCAAAAAGAAATGACATTTATTTTTGTTTTTCTTATTCATTTGTTTTTTGAGATAGGATTTTGCTTTGTAGTTTGGCCCTGAACTCACTATGTAGCCCAGGCTGGCCTTGAACATGCGGGCATCCTTTTGCCTCAGCCTCCTATGGGATGGGATTACAGGGGTGCACTACCATGCCTAGGATGGAGTGACATTTTTTAACAAGGGAGTGCAATTCTGATACATGACACAACATGAGTGAACCCTGAAAACATGCTAAGTGAAATAAAGTAGATATAAAAGGACAAATCATAAGATTCTATTATATGAGGTACCTAGGTGAAAATTTTAGGGATAGAAAAGAGGTTAGCAGGTATAGGGGAAAGGGAAAAATGGGAAGTTATTCAATTGGTACAGATTTTCTGTTTGTGAAGACGAAAAATTCTACACATGGATAATGACAATGATTATACATGATGGAATATACTCAATGCTAATGGATTATATACTTAAAACAATTAAAATGGTAAATTTTACATTTAGAACTTATAAATTAAAAAAAATTTCTTTAATGTGTGATTTTTGGGTAAGCAGACAAACAGCCAGGTTAAAGATTCTGCTATATCTCCCAAGCCTCCCTACCAGTAGGCATAGTCATGGGACTAGATTTTGGACAACAAAATGTTGTGTGTAAATTTCAGAAGTCTTCAAGGGGAAGGCTAGAATGAGGACAGGATAGTGCATAAATACTGAGTTAAACCATAAGGCAGACCCCATACACAAGAGAGTATGGGAGAAGCAAGATCTGAGGAACCTAGTTCACTGATGGGTCTCCCCCACCATCCCTACCTGTCATAAAGACTTTCTACTTTAAATTTGTATTACTTGACAAGGACATCCTTTTTTTCTAGCTCTTGTAATTCATTTTCTACCCAGCAACCACAGATAACCATCTACTCATTCGTTTGTTCATTCATTCATTCTTTACCTGCACTTCTGGGGATTGAACCCAGATCTTCACACTGAACTATGTCCCAGCCCCTCATTCCCATTTTCAATTTTTTTTTTTGAGACAGGTCTCACTTTGTAGTTCAGGCTGGCCCTCAGCTCACTATGTAGCTCAGGCAAGCCTTGAACTCAGCAATCCTCCTGCCTCTGCCTCCCAAGTGCTGGGATTACAGGCGTGAGCCACCATGCCCAGCATTGTATGTGGTTACCAGGATTGAACTCAAGGCCTTGCGCTTGCAAGGCAGGTGCTGGTACCACTGAGCTAAATCTCCGGCCCCCCATTTTAAAATTTTGAGACAGTCTCATTACATCACTAAATTGCCCAGGCTAGGCTTCAATTTGTGGTCCTCTTGCCTCTGCCTCCCACAGTAACTTGGGTACTTTTAAAATTTAGTTGAAATTATGTCTCTTTTCCAGTTACAATCCCAAGTGATTTTTTAATTTTATTCAGAGGCAAATACACTCTACTTGTCCTTTGGCCCTTCATGATTTGGTCTCATCTGCTAACTCTCTCCCTTTTTCTCCATGTCGCAGTCCAGCCCCTACCCTTTCTAGTCCTTCAACAAGAACAACCACACTCCTGCTTCAAAGTCCGTTTGCTAGTCTGTCTCTTGAAGTACTATCCCATTAAGTAAACCTGTAGCTAACTCTCTTTTAATTCATACCTGGGCTAAAATTTTAAAATCTTACCACATATGTTACTCTTCCCTATTGAATTTTCCTTTCTTTCTTATTTTTCACCGATCACTACATTGACATGTACTTATTTTCTTTCTCATCATTAAACTGTAAGGGCCACAGAGGCAAGAACTTTGTATATAGTTTTTCACTGTATTCCCAATGCTTATAATAGTAAGTGTAGAACCAAGTAAATTATCATATATTTGTTGAATATGGTGTGTTACAAGGCATAGTGACATCAGGGTGAGAGCCTAATCAGAAAGGGGAATCAGAGAAGAGCAGGGAGACTGCAAAGATTTCCCAAGGATTAGTCTTGCTGGCGAAGGATCTTAGGCATCAAAGAGTAGAAATCTAGATAGAAATCTACTACAGTTTAGGTACCCTCAGCCCTCTCTGGTCCTTTGCAAAATCTTCATGCATTCAACTAATATGAACGGACCTCAAGGTAATGAAGATACAACAGTGAACAATGTAGACAAAGAGCTTGCCTACAACTTTATAAGGAAAATCATTGTATCTTGTGATTTATTATTTTATCATGTTTCTTTTTTTCCCTGAATTTCTATGCAAACTATATACTGACTTAAAAGGTATTCTTGTGCTACAACATGGATGAATGTTGAAAAATTATGCTACATGAAAAGTCAGTCACAAAAGCCACATACTGTATAATTGCATTTATATGAAATGTTAAAACTAGGCAAGCCCATCAGGGTAAGAGACTGATCAAAGGGGGAATCAGAGAAGAGCACAGCAGCTGCCAGGCAGGGGGAAGGAAAAGTGGGGACTGATGGCTGATGGAGACAGTGGTTCTTTGGGGATGATGGGACACTCTGAAAACTAAACTCTACTGAATTGCTTACTACTAAAGGTGAACTTTAGGGTTTGTACCAGCTCAATTTTTAAAACCTTTCTCACTAATTATACCACAGCAACTATCCAATACAAAGAAAATAATACAACATATTCAGCAAAACACACCTCTAGTAAGATATCTTTGCATGCTATAACACTATCAAAGCTAACATTAATAAGTTACCACTAACCAGCCACTCTCCTGCACATTTATCATTTAACTTACTATTAACCACCACTATGAGGTGAATGTAATTCTCAGTCTTATTGTACAGATGATGTAGCAGAGACTAAATAACTCGCCCAAAGTTAGTCACATAGCAAGGAGTCTAAGGGTTGGGTGATGAGTCCAGGTCTAACTCCAGTGCTCAAACTCTAACAATCTCAAAGGGTAAAGATACATTCTGAGGTATTATATAGTTTTTATGATGTGCCGATCACTTTAAATTTATCTGAAGAATCTAGTTTCGTGCTATATTGGGTTTCTTAAACTTGCTAGGTTAAGAAAAACATGACAGTTTGTGTCATTAAAGACAATCATGCCATGCATTAACTATATCATATTAGTGAATAATAACATTCATCAAGTAAGGGACAAGATTTTTACTATTTTAATTGTTCCATGTGTCATAATACACAGATTACCTTTCAAGAAGTCTCAAACTTATTGTCAGAATCAAGTCCAGTTTTAAACAAGTTCTACAGATTTTGACTAAGAATGAGAATGGCACTGACTTGACCTAAAAGTATAATCATATATTTTAGCAATTTAATACCAATGATAATGGAAGAACAACTTGCACTAACCCTTTCTCTTCACAAATTTCTACTCTATAACACTCCAAATATTGTGAGTACTCTTTTTTTTTTTCCTTTTTGAGACAGGGTCTCGCTTTGTAGTCCAGGTTGGCCCTGAGTTCACTATGTAGCCCAGGCAAGCCTCAAACTCAGCAATCCTCCTGTCTCTGCCTCCTGAGTGCTGGGATTACAGGTGTGAGCCACCACGCCTGGCCCTGTGGTATGGGGGTACTGATTGCTAGTTGACGTGAGTCATTACACCCAGTATCGTTCTATGTGTTTGCCGGGGATCAAACCAGGGACTCTGCACTTGCTAGGCAGGTACTGGAACCACTGAGCTAAATCTCCGGCCCTTGTGAGTACTCTTGATCAAACTAGAAAATCTGCCCCAATTATAATCATAATGCTACTACTTCTCAGAACTAGAGAATAGGGGCCAATCTAGATTACTCAGAGCTCCTAAAAGGAGGTATGAGGTTGGGAAAGAAAAGTGAGGATCTACTAATGATCCATTTTCAATGCATGACATGACTACTTCAAATATGCCAGTTATTTAATGAGGAGTGGGATTTATCATCAGTTTATGTATGAAAAGTCTCTATGAACACCCAGCAAATTTGTCCAAGTTCAGTGTATAAATAGGCAGAGGCAAGGTTCCAAGTTAGGTACCCTCTGCATTCTCTCCTCCATTGGTCTGCTTCAAGGACAGATACCCAAAAGAATCCTAAAAGAACACTGCACTGACCCTGGGAAATTTTGTACTATTCAGACTGCCTCAGAATCTAAAGGGCAGATTGTATCAGTTTCAATAAGCTAGAGCCAAATATACAAGCTTACTGGCCCTGGGTTCTGCTAGTATTAAAAAAGCTACTATATTCCTCTCTAGAATTATTAAGACCTCAAATACTCCCCGGCCCCATGATTTCTGTTATTTAAATCAAGCCCAAATGATGATCACTGAGTAACTTTGAAACACTGTAATAGAATTTACTTAAAACATAAAATGGATTTGAAGGATCAAATCCCTACACTAAAATGAAAATTATCACACACAAAAGAAATGAAAAAACGCTGAAGCCAAAATCTCTCTGAAAACAGTATGGTTTTCATCTACTAATTACCTCTCTGTAGCACTATCTATGTGAAAAATGTGCTCATCTTCATTCTGTAACCGTTCTTTTCTCCTTCTTTCAATGTCATGTCGTAGGTCATTTGGATCTATTACTTTGACCAGAGTCTGAGGAATTTTGACAGAAGACAAACCATTCACATTACTGTTAGTTGCACAAAGACCATATCTAATAAGAACCTTAATTAAAAGTCCTAAGTAACTTATTCTGTACTCATCCCGCTAATGATAGTATAAACTGATACAATTTTTTAAAATTGAATTCTTTATTGGAACATTTTATATACAGCTCACAATCACACTCAACACTGGGGAATTTGTATCAGTATATGACAGAAGTTAATTCTCTTTTTTACCTATATCCCTACCCACCCACAATCCCCCCCTTATACACGTTATTTATTTTACTTTCCAAGTCACATTTATTCTTTCCCCTCATTACGTTCCCCTATATTCCCTTTGAATATTTCCTATTTTACAAAATCTACCATACATTCTAGAATTCATTTTCATCTACAGGTTCTCAAATCAGAGAAAAGATACAGTATTTCCATATCTGTGAACTATTTATTTCACTTATTAGTGTGTCCTCATGGTGTATCCATTTGTACATAAATGAATGAAACTTGTCATTCTTTATGGCACAGTAATATTCCATTTTATAGAAAAACCACATCTCTATCCAGTCTCCAGTTGATGGGCATCTGGGTTGTTTCCAAGACTGGGCTATCACAAACTGAGCTGCTATGAACACGGGTGTACATATGTCTTTATGATATTGAAAGAAAACAGCCTCCAAACTACACTCGTGTATCCTACAAAACTATCTTTCAAAAAATATTTTTTTTGAGACAGGGTCTTGCTTTGTAGTTCAGCCTGGCTCTGAGCTCACTATGTATCACAGGCAAGCCTTGAACTCAGCAGTCTTCCTGCCTCTGCTTCCCACGTGCTGGGATTACAGGCATGAGCCACCATGCCCAGCTTGGTACAAATATTTTGACACACAGTTGATAATACAGTCAGAAAACTTCCTAACACTGGAACTTCTGGGATCCTATCTTAAAGAAAAATCTGTCTACAAAAAAAATTCAAAATATTATACTTAAAATAACAAAAAGAAAGAAATTTAAATGTTAAAAATTAAAGGGAAATGGAAGATTAAGTATATCATGACAAATGATGCAGGGGATAATGTAGAACCATTTAAATTAGTAACTACTATGTGGAAGTTAACATGGAAAAATGTTAACTGAAAAAAGTTAATTAAAACTTAAAAAGCTTCAATTATAAGATTGATAGGGAATTCAGAGATTTTATATAAACACAATGTTATTGCTCATTAAGCAAAAAAGATAAAAGCATATAAAACTGCAAACTGTATATACACTATAATGGTGGATATGTTCAAATGCAAGATGTAAGACTGCAACAAAAGATAGTCAAATATTTTGCATTAATCAGTCATCTATAAGGTGACTGCAATACTCAGATGACTAGAAATTTTTTAACATACTACTTAATAAGCCAATCTATGTCTATAAATTTAATACAAATTATAATCATTTTCCCAAGTGAAAAAATTATTTATATATTCTATTAGAAATATATTAAAATCTTTTCTCTATAAAAACTCTTTTCTCAATGAATAAATTAGCATTTATTTTAGAATTAGACATACTTTTAAAATAAGAGTCAGTTTTCTTCCTCCCTGGCTAGTCAAGATCTTTTTAATTAGAAAAGAAATGGGAGGTAGGAGGAGAAATGTTGGATAGGAACAATATCCAGCACAAAGACAATAAAGAAATTTAGTAGCATTTCCAGTATTTTTTCTGGTTCATTTTCCATAGCATCTTTCATATACTGTACAGTAACCAAAACGTCAACATTGAATGAGACTCAGTTGCTTTAACTCATTCCATGCACCATTGAAAAATATATGCCACATGACTGCTTTGGAAAAACACAGAACATAGTTTCCATGAGCTTCAGTGCAGTTTTATAATGAATATTATATGCTGTAATTTTTTTTTTTGAGACAGGGTCTTGCTTTATAGTTCAGGCTGGCCCTGAGCTCACTATGTAGCCCAGGCAAGCCTCGAACCCAGCAATCCTCCTGCCTCTGCCTCCCGAGTGCTGGGATTATAGGCATGAGCCACCACGCCTGGCTATATGCTGTAATTTTGTGTCCATTTTACAAAGGCATTATCCTTAGAGTTTGTTCCTCTGATGGAATGTTTTTGTCTTTTGTCAGTATTCTCATTCCAACCAAACCAATAATCAGAATCACTTGGAGAAGTTTTAAAATTTCAGATCCCCTGAGTCTCAACTCTTCATCCTCCTGTATGCCAACTCTCTTGACATCATCAATCTCTTCCCATTAGTATACCAACAAGATAATCTCTCATCAAAAATTATATTTACTTACCTGCTCTGATTCATATACTGTAGTTTGTTTACTATGAAGTTCTGCCAAAGACATATCTATTCGCCTAAAATAATAAGGGTATATTATAATTAAAAATTATATTATACACTAACACCTGATTCTACTACTTCTGAATGGAATTAGAAATAAAAGAGACATGGGGCCAAGGATTTAGCTTAGTGGTTCCAGCACCTGCCTCAGGCACACAGGATTCTGAGTTTGATCCCTGGTACCACAAACAAACACAAACACATATGCACAAAAAAAAAAAAAAGGCGCGTCTCAGAGAAAATAATATAAACCTTCTAAAAGGTTGTTTTTAGTCTATATGGCAGTCTCTTAGGACATAAATATCCTGTGAACATTATTATAAGGACTCTTTAGTCATTCTCAAATCACTAGTGTGTGCAATATCCAACTTTGTTCTGGTGATATATTTACTGTATTCTAACACTGAACCTACTCGGTTCATAAGACAGGGTGCACCACCTGCTCGGGCATGTGCCAATAGAAGACAGGTTTTCATGTGGCTGCCCTCAGAACAGCCATTTTTGACCATGTGAAACAACCCATGATTTCAATGGCTTGACAACTGTCTTTCATTTTACTAGCCAGAACTTCAGTAGGTAGCTACTATTGATCAAATATTGCAAAGGTAAATAGGTAAATATTTTTCAAGTCATATACATTTAAATAATTTTAGTTAATGGCTTCATTGCAACCTATTTCATCCATATACACTGGCTCAGTACTACCTAGGTTGGTCCTGTTTTTATGTAGAAAATGCACTCTTAGAGTCACAACAAACCTAGGTGAGCAAGCTTAGGCAGCAGTACCTTCTGGAATCTGTTATGAGGTTAATTCCCAAGAGTTAAATGGAAATACAGTAATCAATCATTACCTGTGAATTTCTGGATCTGAATCTAATTGACTTTCTTTTACATCCATATTGTATGTGTCTTGTGATTTTGAGAAACGCTCATGTAGAGTAATGTTAGGTGATGGAAAATAATTTGCTAAAAAGGAAGAAATAGTTTTGTCAATATAAAACTGATTTCACTTAAAGGATTATCTATCAGCAGAGGAAGAAATGACCATTAAAAATCCAGTATTTTTTCTCTTGAAAGCACATAGGACCTAAATTATTTCATAAGACTAATTTGCAGTGCTCACGTGCTTTTTTACATACCCAAGTATTTATTTATTTGTTTGTTTGTTTGGTACTGGAGATCAAACTCAGGAACTTGCACTTGTGTGGCAGGCACAGTGCTGCTGAGCTAAATGAAACCTAATTTATGAATCCAAGGGTTTTGTTCCTATCTGATGTGGCTGATTACTTGTCCAGAGAAAAAGACAGTGGTGCTCTCACAGTGAGGACCTTTTTTCTCCAAAGTAAGATCTCACTCTGCCTGGGAAGTAAAGACAGAGTTCTACAGTTCAAAAGTAAAAATTAGGTTCACAAACCACAAATTGTTCTGAAATATCAAAACAATTCTGAAAAAAACACTAAATGTTATGTTTATATGCCACAAGTTTTCCAATGCCATTTTACTTTAACATTAGCTGAGATTCTTAAAAGACATTCTAAAATCAATTATCTTACAGGTTTTTAATAGGATACAGAGAAGGATAAGACACCTGATCCCTCAGAATGCTACTTAAGCAATCCTTTCTCCTAACTTACTATTCCTGTTCTTGAACAATCTCATGGACTTTCTGCAATATCAACACCCTTTCTGCAAATAATTACATTTCTTTGGGTGAAAGGCATGGGAGCTGAGACGGTGAACTGCTTCAGAAAAACTGCATGCTCTATCTATGTCTTTATTTACTGACTGATTATATATACCTGAGGATCAAACCAACTGTCTCACACATGCCTTATTTATGTAGCATTACTGGGAAAAGCTATGCTACCTCACTAAATTTTCCAGTTAATGAAAACCTGCCAGGACCAAATACAGAACAATTTCATGCATATATTTGAAGTATATATTATGCTACCCTCTGATGCCATAAGTGTGCCAAAGCAAATTGGGATTGTTCATTGATCACTTAGCAACAGCCTTATGACACTATGTCCCAGTGATGCCGGTATGGGGGCTTTAAGAACATCACAAAATGATCTAGACTTCTGTACTGTTTCATATCTGTTTTTCTATTGCTTCTTCCTCATTGAGCTATCAATTATTCCTTCTCCCTGCACTCTTTGTCTGTCTTTTGCATATAAAACCTTTTTCTAAATTGTGATTTCTGATCTACTAACAGTTGAAGCAAAAGGTTATTAGAAAAAACATATAAAGAGCAACTAAACTTGAATACCTATATTCTCTCCAACAGACTTAATTCATGATATAATTTATAATTAAATATTATTGAATTATATTGAGAGTATCATAACTCATCAAAAGTCAGTACAATATCATTGTTATCCCTAATATATATAGGAAATATACCAACCTTTAACTTGATGAATTATTTTTATGATTTCCTGAGCAAATTCTCCTGTAGATTTGTTTTCACTATTCTGAGATGAGTTGAGATGTTCAAACACTGGATGAAAGCTCTCAGTTTTCCTGCCAACAGCAACCAAATCATATGACATCTGTCTCTCTGTGGAATAGCTAGAAGCAGCCCTAGAATAATTCACAAATGTTTAACTAAATTTGAAACTATTTTGCTAAGGATACAATGTACTGAAAATTAAGACAGCTATAAAACTAAAAGAAATTATCTTTTCTTATAATTATGGCACTGAATTATATGCTATAAAACATGTACAAATAACCAGTAGGAGAGAACAGCTATTAATACATGGTTCTGAGTTTTTTTATAAATCATAGATCAGTAAATATTTACCATTTTAATAAAAGCTTTACCATTTAAAGTGAAAGAATTTTTAATTTAAAAATACAACAGATTAAAGACAGATTAATTTCTACTTCTAAATGGCCAAAGCATTGTAAATCCAGTAAGATTATACAGTCTTGAAATACAACCACATTTTAAAAGCTGATGTCAAAAATAAAAACCTCTAACTTCATAAAATCCTTATTTCTCTATTGGTAATGAGAAGCTTAGAATAGTATTTTGAACTTGAATTGTTAAAAATCACAAAATCTCACTCAGAAAATAGCTATTAGTGAAGTTCTGATCTTTAATATCAATTTGCCCTACTGTGCCCTTAAAGAAATGCTACCATGTTATAAAATTCCAGCTATTTTATCACTTAAATACCTTTTGCAACTTTATTTTTTTGTGATACTAGGGTTGAACTCAGGGCCTTGCACCTGCTAGGTAAGCATTCCACCACTAAGCTACATCCCTGACTCCTACCTTTTGAATCTTTTAACTTGCATTAAGAACTCTTCTGATACATAGGCACTACTATACAGTGGTTATTATAATACAGAAGTAACATTTATTGAGGGTTTACAAAACATCAAACACAAAGGCTTAGCGTTAATTACCACTATCTCATAATCTTTATACAATGACCCTCTGGAGAATGCACTATGAGCATCTGGACAATGGATGTCCTGGTTGTTTGGTTTAATATCCCAGAGGTCGAGTATTCCAATTAATATCTTTCAAGTATAGTTGTATAATGAAAAATTATATCATATTCCAAGCATGTTCTTCTTGGCTTAAAACTACTCTGAAATTCTTTGTTGGGAGGCAATTTATGCACTACAGAAGAAAATGTTCCCTTATTTTATTTCGTGTCTTACTTTAGACCGAAAATGGTATCTATCAGCTTGTAACTATCTTCTTCTTCTGTACTTAACTTTAAATTCCTTTTGGTGCTTCCCAAGAAGCAGGTTAATTGTCCAAAGATGTGAGATTTGGAACTGCTGGGTTCTTTATGAGTAAGTTACAGGCTCCAAAAGTAAATCCAAGATATCCCTGAAGCATATTCTAAATAATAGCAGGATCACTAGAATAAATTGTATCTCATCGTATACAAAAATAATTAGGTAAATTTTGGGTACAGGCGCATGTATGAATGTATTTATTTATTCAAGTCACATAGCCATATATCAAAAACTGTTTCAGCATCTTGAAGGGCTTGTAGATATTCATTTTTAAAGAAACAAAACAAAACAAAACAAAACTCCTTCTGGGCATGGTGATGCACACCTCTAGCACTAGCAGTCAGGAGTCTGAGGTGGGAGGATCACCCTGAGTTCAAGACTAGCAGTGAGTTCAAAACCAGCTTAAACTACAAAATGAGACCCTATCTAAAAAATAAATAAAAAAAATAAAAATGAACTCCTCTAGTAAACTGATTTCAAGTGCCCCTGGATCATATCAGAGAAGAGGCTCCCATTTTTCTACATTGCCTGCTTTCAGACCAGCACTGTCAGAGAGCTCCCTGTCAAAGCAGAAACACAGAAAAGTGATTATGCAGCAGGCTGATGCCATTGCTGTGGTTTTTGCTTCATTAGGAGGACATTCATTAGAAGATCCATTTCCCCTCTTTCCTAATTTTTTCCAAGTTCCACACTGTGCATCTGATAACTAGCTAACAGATATCCAGTGGTAAAAGCAAGAACAACTCATAACAACTTCCAGTAACAAAGAATTACAAAAAGGGGTTTAGTATTACAAAACTCCTGTTCCATAAGAAAAAAATACAGCTTTAAAAAACATTGTACAGGTGAAAAATAAAGTAAATAAAACTATAAAAATGGTACAACTATGGGGAGAAATCATTAATTCTTTTGAAACCTGTTTATCATAAGAGGAAATCAGGCGATAAAAAGCTTCCAGTTTTCATGGGATAATTATTAAAATTTATTTATAATTTATTACAAATTAATTACTGGAAAAACTCTTGTCTCCACTACACATACAACACTTAATCCTTACAAGTGCATTAGTATACTTTCTGTGGCAGTTCCTGAGATAGATATTTAAAGTTGTTACCAGTTAAAACTTATCCTTAAAAAAAAATCCCTTATGGGGCTGGAGATTTAGCTCAGTGGTTCCAGTGCCTGCCTTGCAAGCACAAGGTCCTGAGTTCTATCCCAGTAACCACATACAAGGCTGGGTGTGGTGACTCATGCCCACCAGCAATCAATACCACATACCACAGTGCCAGGTGTGGTGGATCATGCCTGTAATCCCAGCCCTAGGGAGGCAGAGGCAGGATTGCTGAGTTCGAGGCTTGCCTGGGCTACATAGTGAGCTGAGGGCCAGCCTGAACTACAAAATGAGACCCTGTCTCAAAAAAAAAAAATCCCTTATCCTAGAGTTCCCTCACTATGATTTTAGATTAAAAATATTAAAATTATTATTTTTCTAGAAAATATATTTTAAAATAATATAACCCAAAATTTTAGTCCCTTAAAAAAATCATGGGGGGCCGGAGGATTAGCTCAGTGGTTCTGGCGCCTGCCTCGCAAGCGCAAGGTCCTGAGTTCGATCCCCGGAAACCACATACAGTGCTAGGTGTGGGGACTCACGCCCACCAGCAATCAATACCACATACAACAGGGCCGGGCGTGGTGGCTCATGCCTGTAATCCCAGCACTCGGGAGGAAGAGACAGGAGGATTGCTGAGTTCAAGGCTTGCCTGGGCTACATAGCGAGCTCAGGGCCAGCCTGAACTACAAAGCGAGACCCTGTCTCAAAAAAAAAAAAATCATGGGACTGGGGATGTAGTTCAGCTGCAGAGTCCTTGCCTAGCATGCAAAACACTCTGGGTTCTCAGTACTGCAAAACAAAAACAAGACAAACCAAAAACATGGTATTTTTGCTCTTCAGACTTGAGAATGAAAAATGTTCTAAGCATTCATATTTGTAAATCTAATTATCTCTTGGTCCATGCTGTCCTTTTTATTATTTCCTATGACATAGATTGATTAACAAGTTAATAATTTTAGGAAATTTCCCCAAAACAAGTAGTTACACTGAAAAGACAAAATGCTCTCATTTGAAAGGCATTTTAGACAGTTTTAAGAGTCAAAATACAGCTAAAACCCTGATTTCTAATAATGCTTCTAGTTCTGGGCTCAAATCTTCCAAGTTCCTTTGTTCCCTTTCCTCTTTTCTCATTTCTTTCTCTGTTTAAGGATATTTCCACTGATGTTCTCCTTGAATTCTGTGCACACAAAAAACTAAGAAAAGATAAAGAGCTACATTAAATCTTAATTTGCTATTATATATATTATGACTCATCAAAAAAAAGTATGTCAAACCAGTGTCAACAAAAAACCCAACAACAAAATCTCAAGCCAACAGATTGGCCTGCCCTCTGGAAGCATATGCTATAAACGGAATCCATAGCTTATGTGTAACTTAATAATCAAGCAAATGTCTGATTATTGTTTTCTAGCTACAACCTGGAATCTGGAAAAATCACTAGGTGTTGGCTTCCTGTTTTCCACCATAATGGTGTGACTGAAGAAACAAATATCATACTTGACCAAAGACAAGCAAACAAACACACAAAATTAATCATCTTAGTCCTTAAAAAAATGGATCAATGCTAAATTTTAACCAACAAATAAATCTGTTTGCACTACTCTATGATTATTTCAATCTCTGCTATCAAAGAAAAATCTAATTTATGTTAATAGTTGAAAACAATTCCATTGAAGTCATCAACTACCTTTGTTTTATGGATACTTTATCAGTACATATATAATTAAATCAAACCTATAAAACTCTTCCATAACTCGGTCACCAATAAATTATAATTAAAGAGAAAGATTTTTTTGACTGTGATATTTTATTATGCCATAAAGATGCATATAATTGTTCAATTACTTATTCTTCAAGTCTTTGCATAGAGAGAACTTGCAGTCAAGTCTCTATTACAAAAGTCATTCTGCAGGTCTTGGTCAACCATTCAAACATGTCCTGCCAGGCTCTGCTGATAGATCATGTGAGTTCACAAAATTATAGCTTATAAATTCAAAACAAAAGTGCAGCAGCAGCCTCAATTTTGGTAAGTTTTTCATGACATATAAATATCAAGCTTACATTTCTAACTTCAAATTATAAAATTAACTGCAGAGTATCCTGAATGAGGCCTATTAAAATACAAAATTTGTATTTCTAGCATCCTGTAAAGGTATTACAATGTATTAATTCCTTTAAAGCAGAACTATACATTAGTATATTTTATAATATTTTACTGCAATTACAATGAATATAGGGGAAGTATGAAGGAGGACTTTACGAAGGTGTCTAACTTTAAGAAAAGGAACCAAAATATTGTTAAAATATAAATATTTTGGAGTTTTAGTCTTTTTATTTATCTTGGATCCATAAAAATGCTATTACTAAAATTAGTGTTTTGGTTATAAAATTAAGTGAAAATTTTAATGGAAAAATATGGTTGGGAATGAATTAATAAAAATTATAGTGGTTAAACCATTTATAAGGGTAATATTCATAGGGCCAGGGCTTTAGCTCAGTGGTTCCAACATCTACCTGGCAAGCGCAAGGTCCCGAGTTCGATCCCCAGCAACCACATACCACAATACTGGGCTTGATGGCTCATGCCTGTAATCCCAGCACTTGGGAGGCAGAGGCAGGAGGATTGCCGTGAGTTCCAGGCTAGCTTGGGTTACATAGTGAGCTCAGGGCCAGCCTGAACTACAAAGGAAAAGCCTACCTCAAAAAAAAATTCATATATTCTGCTATAAAAAACTATGTTTTTTGGGCTTAACTCCTTCCCCTATCTTCATCCTACCCTTTTGATTCTTTTCTTGTTTTTGATTCAAGTACAAATAGAAGTCAGTGTGACTATGTATCAAATCAACGTGGTCCACCATATTTTCATTCACATATTGGTAGTGTACTAAGGCAATGGACAGATTTAACTGACATAGCCAAACTACAACACTTGCTATTCTTCGAATTCATAAATGGAGATAATATTAATAATAAAATAAAGTACATAAACTTGTTTTAGGAAACTATAACCTATTACAATGGTAGTATACTTTTTTCAAGAATCATTAAGAACTAAAGTACATGTCTTATAAATACATCTTCCCAGATTATGGCCTAGTATCTTCTGTTGGGAGAACCCACTCAATTAAACTCATTTGGGATGGCAATAGGAACCATATTAAATCCCCCACCTCCTCAAGTCACAAAGGGACAAATGGATTTAAACTCCATTCACTTTTGACATAGGTGGGTTATTTCACTTCTGAGGGCCTCACTTCTTTTCCCTCTTCATTAAATCAGGACCCTGATAAAGTCCTTTCCCACTCAAAAATTCCCTGAATGACATCAGGCACCAGGGAACACAATTTCTGAGAAAATGTAAACATTGGATCTCTCTGAATTCCCTGGATAAAGAATATCTGGCAGTACAGAAATACACGAACTCATGAAGAACAACTCCATGGAATTCCTTATACCCAAGAAGCATTTGGTAACAGGATTTGGGAACCAGTAGAAATGTGATCACTTCCTGTGACTAATGGCAGGATTCATTTTCATTACAGGGTTTTTTTTTTTTTGAGGAAAATCTGGGTGATCCTTCTATCTCCACAGACTCTAAACACACTCAGTTCTACTTCCCAAGCTGCAAATAAAGGTGGCAAAGAATTAAAGATCACAGAGAGAAAACAAAGATAATACCTGGATGGGTCTACATTTTTCTTCACATCTACTTTAACTGTCAGTGACTTCTTTCCAAGACTGACAGGTGAAGGTCTCACACTGGAAAAGTTTTCACTTGTATCCGGTTGGTTACTAGAAGAATTGTTCTCTTTTCTGCAGTCTTTCCTCATTTTCTTCTTCCATTTGTCATTATCGGGCTTCAAACCGACCTCATTTTTCTCTGAATGAGTACAGGGAATGCATTCTTTCTTAGATGGTTTAATAGGATCTTTGACTAGCTCACCTTCAGTCTCTCTCCCTCTTCCAGCATTAAAAATGTCTGGTTCTCTATATACAGGGCATCTTTGAGAATATTTTCTATCTCCTTTCAAGTATTTCCGTGTTCTCTCAACTGCAAAGTCCTGGTCATCATCCGAATGCTTATGCTTGTGGCGATAGTCATAAGATACTTTGGTTGCTGAGCTGGTCTCTGGGTATGCCTTCTCAGTGTATCGATGAACTTGGGGTCCAAAGTTCCGCAGGTAGCTCTTCTCTTTGTAAGGTGGAAAAGAATGCTCAGATTTCCACTCTGGGTTCCTGGAAGACTCTCTGTTTGCATATCTCTCCACTTTAGTTCTTTTTGATGTGTGTCCATATTTTCTGAAATCACGATCTTCAGGATACCTGTGTTGACATAAAGCAGTTTACACTTGCACTACAGAGAAGAAAGTGAGAATTTATATGTGTAGTATGTTGGGCAGCATGGCTTTAAATGCAGAACCTAGTGGCAAGATAACCTATAATCCCTCATGCCCATTCATAGAGGCACAAGGTAGTTAAAAAGGAAAATACCATCTTTTAAAAAAGTTCTAGCCACCAATATGATTTACTCTAAAAAGAAACACTGCACTACAACTAGTAAGTAGATCATAACTAAACTATAATGCTTTCTATCTTTTTAGACAAAAGATTTTCAAGGTGGTTATCTTCAACTATAAAGTAAATACTTTTTCACTTGAGGCTTTATACTAAATTACCCAGGTTTAATGTTTTCCTATACCTCTTCTGAAAAGAGCTCCTTGTGTCAAAGTCTTCTGAGCCTCTTCTAGGTGCCTGGGGATATTTGTCTTCTTGCATCCTCTGGTGCCTGAACTCATCATCATGCCACTTCTCTTCAAGTGTAAAGGAATCTGTCATTGACCTCTGAGGTGGTTTCCTTCCTCTCCCACTTCCTTTCTCTCTATAATCAGGAATATATCTCCCTTGCATTTTCTGGGGATAAGGATCCCTCTCATGCTCTATATAGGGTGCACCCTCTGAGTGTGTGGGCATATACTGAGGTCTTCTGATATCATCCCCTCTTCCAGCCATGTATACTTGGTGAGGCTTATATGTGTAAACATTTTCGAAAGAGCTACTTATGTTTGGGGAAGGTGATCTATGTTCATAAGATCTATGGTAGAAATTTTCATGAGAGGGAATCCTTGGTTTATTCTGTCCATATTTCTCATCATCCATTCTCCAAGAAATGGCTCTTCTTGGATTTTTTCTATATCCATAGCCATAATGTCCAGAAGAATATCTTTGCTTGTAGTACTCAAGATTTCTAGGTACTGGTGATAAAGACCTATGTGAACAAACACAGAAAAGTTTGGTCCATTTTAAGACAATAAACTAAGTTTGTATTAATATAACCTACCTAAAATGTTTGTTTTTGTAAGAATTACACTGCTTCACCCATTCAAACTAAATTAATCAATTTGCTATCTATGCATTCAGAATTGTACTTTGGGAGTCTGAAGATGGCACTGCCTAACCTGACAAGCATACTCTTTCCATCTAAAGTGATGTACTCTGTGTACACAGCAAAATGGGCTGAGTACACTCATTCTGTTTGGAGAATGAACAGCTTAGACATACAGCAGGATCCATTTTGGAACACTACTGATAGCAAAGTCTGGCAAAACCACATGCAGTGACTTCAAGTGGCCAGTCAGCAAACGCTTAACCAGGTTTAATAGCCAAGTGAGAAGCTGACAGGATAGAATCATACAAGCAAACGTGCAGAAGAATGTCTGGAAAATTGCATATGACCTGTGAAATTAAATTAGATTCCAAGGTGTATGATGCCACAACCCAAACTCAGATCGAAGATTGACACCATAGTCTCTCCCACTGAGGGAAGAGGAGTTTCAAAACCTGAATCTTATACTCAGTTCCTCCAAAAATCTAGCACAGATAAATTGCTTTTCCTTCCCACACTTACTTCTCACTTATCCTTTTTGCTTTTTTCTGGGATCAGAGATCGAACTCATGACCTTGTGCTTGGAAGGCAGGTGGCAGCACCACTGAGGTAAATCCCTGGCCCTACTTCTCATTTATCAACCAGAAGATGTGCCATTCAAATACTGATGGTAATCTTAGTAGAGTGTTTTAGTAAAGATATAATGCTCTCCAGGAACAGCACATTCCTTCTGTATCTGCCCTCTCTAGAATCCAGACCATGCCAATATAGAGCCTTATATTCCTACTGAAAAAGAAAGCTCCTGTACCCAGGGAAATCAGTGTGATTCACCCAGTCTTAAAGTTGAGAGAGAGAAGCGGCACTGTCTAGAACCCAACAAAATTCAATTTTGTATCTAAGGACCTTCTCCCCATCTGACCTGTCCAGTATCTCAGTACTAATGCCTTTTAAATAATGAAGAAGCTACTCTTGCAGTTTCTTAAGATCGAACCCTCAAGAGCTGCTCCAGAATCAGAGAAACCATAAGTGAACCTAGTTTCTTTCAGTGCTAAGTCTGAATCCTCCATACAAGAAAGGAGGCAGACCTAAATCCCTCAGGTACCTATGGGAACATACATACAATATTACCCTCTGGCTTCATCAAGCCAGACATATTGGCAACCATCACTTAGCTAAAGCAGAAAGTCTACCATCCACTAGCTATCCCTCATCAGAGGAAGGTTTGGGAACATGTTTTGGGAGAAATAATTGGAAGGTCAAAATTGACCTTCCTGGTGCAGATGGACTCTGGACTCAACTCCCCTTCACCTTTGCTAACAACAAAGACTCTGGTCTTCCCACATGCTGTGATGCTTCAAGGCTGAACTATTCCATTTGCCACTGTCTGCCCTGCCCAGTGGGATCTTTATCTGCATAATGTCTCTAGGACTATTGGAGGTGTCTGCTCTGCCCACAGGGTCTGTTACATCCTGTTACTCCAGAGGTGCTGAATCAAAGGTGTGGTGGGCTGGGGCCTGGAGCCTTTTGCTACCCAGAGTAGCAAGGATCAGGCTCAAACTTAGCCTCTCTAAACCTCATTTCTGCCTACTTATTAATTATTATTTTGCTGTGTGCCGCTGACTCACAGAAGACTAGAATCTAATGAAAGGTTCTAGTTACATTCCTTTCCTCTGGTTCCCACATTTGGTGCCCATCGTGGATTTAAATTGGATCTACTTGTGAATTCGCCTGTGAGACAAGCTTGAAATAAAACAGACAGCACACGGATCTCCCAGGACGATTCCGGACGTGGACAAGGGACACCAGTGGTAAGTGTGTCCAGCTGTGAGTAATCATGTATCTTTGCTGAGTAGAAAATATGGGTCAATCTCTGTCATCCTTTCAGTGTAATTTTGTCCAATTGCTTAAGTCACTGTTAAAGCAAGTGGCATATCAAGTACCAAAGAAAGATGTGAGAAAATTAGTACCAGACATAGAAATATATGCTCCATCTTTTCCCAAGGAGGGGACACTTAACTTAGTAACATGGGAACGTGTGGGAACTATTCTTCGTGAAGCCAGGCAAAGAGGGGATTGATTGTCTTTCCCCTCAAACGTTAAACACTTGGGCCTTGGTCTATTGTGCGCTCACACTGTCTCAGTCAGTTCAGGAGACTGTGGCTACCCCTCCCCCAACTTGCTCCTCTGCCCATGCTTCCCAGTGTTCAGCTTCTTCACCCATTTTCTTTTACCTTACTGCAGCTTCAGCCCCTTCCGAGAACTAAATCAAGAGCCCTGCAGCCTCCTCAGGTGCCATACACTGGTCTTATTGCCCGCCTCCTAAAACCGGCTTCTAAGGCCACTTTCTACCGCCGTACCCTACAAAGGCCACTTACAGTGGACAAGGCTGTTGGAGACTCTTTGTGCTTTCCTATTTCACTTCTGCCTGACCCCAACAACCTGGAAGTTGACATGTATGTTCACAACTCCTTCAATTTTTTTTTTTTTGAGACAGGGTCTCCCTTTGTAGTTCAGGCTGGCTCTGAGCTCACTATGAAGCCTAGGCAAGCCTGGAACTCAGCAATCCTCTTGCCTCTGCCTCCTGAGTGCTGGGATTACAGGCGTGAGCCACCACGCCTGGCACTGTGGTATGTGGTATTGATTGTTGGTGGGCATGAGTCTCCACGCCAGCATTATATGTGGTTACTGGGGATCGAACTCAGGATCTTGCGCTTGTGAGGCAGGCGCTGGAACCACTGAGCTAACCCTCCAGCCCC
>PVIC010005220.1:7451-58857 GCA_004025085.1 Thryonomys swinderianus
GTAGGACAGCTTTTATAGAGTGGAATATTTCTATAGGAAACTTGGTGTGGGAATATGATGAGGGGAAGGAATAAATATGATACAGAAAGAAAATAAAAGAGCATGTATAAGGGGGGAGGAGGGGGGAGTGGGTAGGGATATGGGTAAAAATGAGAATTAACTTGTGGCATATACTGGTACAAATTTCCCAATGTTATATTTGATTTTGAGATGTATATAAATTGTACCAATAAAGAATTCAATTAAAAAAAAACAAACTATTGGTGTACCTCAACCCTCTGCTGAATTTTACAAGATTTTAAAGAAGAATAAACAATGTATATAAATTAATATTCTTAACATAGCATATGATTATAATTAGAGATAAAAAACCACACGGACCTCTAAATAAATACACAAAAATCTTCTGATGAAATTCAGTATTCCTTAATGATAAACTAAGTTTGGCTGGAACATGCTCACATGCCTGGAGACTCCAGCCCAACCTCTGAAGAGTAGTGGGCCCAGACTTCTTGTGGGGCCATCACATAGCAGGGAGGCCTGGCAACTGCACCTCAGTGAGTAGGGCCTGTGCATCAGCTGACATGTTCACAGAGCCCGGGTGACTCTGACTTTTGCATGCTGGTAGGCCCAAAGTTTTCTCAAGATCATTTCAAAGGCAGAAGACAAACAATTGTGCCCTAGTTTGTGGTGTGGTCAATAGGGCCAGCGCTTCAGCTACTTAAGAGTAACAATGAAGGACACTACATCCTTATCCAGGGAAAAAATCCAAGAGAAAGAGATGATATTCATTAATATATATGCACCAAATGCTAGTGCACCCAACTATATAAAACAGATATTAATGGATATAAAAAGTCAAGCAAGAACTAATACAGTAGTAATGAGAGACCTCAGCACCCTCCTGTCACAAATAAATCAACTACACAAACAAAAATAAAAAATTAGAACTGAACCAAACTCTTTAACAAATGGAGTTACTAAATGTCTACAGAGTATTCTACTTCACAAAATCAGAATAAATGTTCTTTTCAGTTGCACACACGTCATGCTCCAAAATAGACCACATGCTAGTTCATGGAACATGTTTAAGTAAATGCAAAAGAACTGAACTTACCCCCGTATAGTGTCAGACCATAGTGCCTTAAAATTTGAGAATAACAAAAGAAATTCTTAAAACTTCATAAACTCCTAGAAATTACATAGTGCATGCCTGAACATCCAATGGTTCATAAAAGAAATTAAAAAAGAAGTTAGTTTCTACAATTAAATGATAATACCTATACAAAATATAAGAATTTCTGGGACACAAGGAAAGCAGATTTATGATACAAATTCATACTAGTGAATGCTCATACTAGAAGAAAAAAATGAGCTCAAGTAAACAACCTCATGCTGAACCCCCGGCTCCCCAAAAAGAGCAAGACAAACCAAATTTTATACAAAGGAGGAAATTGTAAGGATTAGAGCAGAAATTAATGCAATAAAGATTAAGAGTACAATTTTTAAAAAACAACAAATTGAAGAGTTGGGTTTTTGAAAAAAAATTAACAAACCCTTAACCAGCCTTATCAAAAAAAAGTAAAGAAAAATCTCAAATCCGTGTAATTAGGAATGGAAAGGGTGAAACCACAACAAATCCATCAGGAATCCAGAGTATAGTCAACACCCAGTTTGAGAACCTGTACTCCAATAAGATGGAAAAAACAGATGAGATTGACAGATTCTTAGACACATACAAACTCCTAAAATTGAGTGAAGAAGATATAAATATTCTAACACCACAATATCAATCAATGAAATTGAAAATATAATAATAACCTGCCAACAAAGAAAGCGCTTTTCCTCATGGCTTCACTGCTGAATTCTACAGGAAACTCAAGGAGGAAGTAATGATACTTCTTCTCAAACTCTTTAATGAAATTGAAAGGGATGCAATATTTCCAAATTCATTCCTTAAAGCAACCATTACTGTGATCCCAAAAGCAGAGAAAGACCAAGTCAAGAAACAGACCAATCTTCCAAATGAATATAGATACAAAAATCCTCAATAAGATACTGGTAAACAGAACACAGAAGTTCATCAAGAAGATCATACATTCTGAACAAAGTGGGTTTATCCCAGGAATGCAAGAATGATTCGATATACGTAAATCAAAAATATGATGCACGACATTAACAGATGCAAGGACAAAAAACATATGATGATCTCAATAGATGTAGAAATAGCATTTGACAAAATCTAACACTCATTCACAATTAAAACCATACAGAAAATTGCAATAGATGACCTTTATCTCAATCTGATAAAAGCTATTTATGAAAGTCCAACAGTCACCATCATCTTAAATGATCAAAAACTAAAACCTTTCAGGCTAAAATCAGGAATAAGACAAAGATGTCCAGTATCACCATTCCTGTTCAATATGACTCTGGAAACATTAACACCAGCAATTAGACAAGCGAAAGAAGTAAAAAGAATAAACATATGATTCAGACTGACTTGGCAGGGATGCATGAGCAAATCCTTGGAAACAAGCAAAGGAGTTCTCAAGCCCTTGCGAGTGGACTTTTGGTGAGAATCTGTGATGTGTGGGCTGAATAAAAGGAAGTAAGGTGCCGGGAAGAGCTTCAATTCTTGGGTCAAGATGGGAAGAACCTAGAAACCACCTACAGAAAGAGACTCTCGCACCCCAGAACCTGGCAATGTATTTGGTTTAGGTAATCAAGAGACCAGGTAAGACCCTTTGGGTGAGTTATTTTCCACATATTATTCTTCCCTCTTCTTTCCCTGTCTCTTCCCCCAGGCAGGGAATCTGGGAGGGTTATTCTCACGGCACCAGGAGATTCCCAGCGTGTCCAGCCATATGGTCCTGGGGAAGGAAATGTGCGGCCTCTTTTTATTTTTGATGATGCTCACTCTTAGTTGGTGGGTGTAGTACGCCTAGTTGTCTGTGTGTTTGTTATATTTTGTCACCCTTTCTGGAAATTAGCCTGGTCTTTGCCTAGCCCAGTGTGTTTTTTTCCTCACTGTTTTGGTATTGCTGTTTTTCTTGTCACATGGTCAAGCACCAGGATGCTTTGCCACTTGGCTGGAATGTATGTTTTGGGTCAGCACCATTTCTTTCCTTTCTCCTTTAGCTAGATGCCTTCATTGTTTCCTCTTTTTAAAATGCTGGTGACTTAGAAACATATCGCTGGTGACCTGAGCAGAACAAATGAATAACATTTAAAACTTAACTGAAGTGACCGTGAGTACACAAAAGTAGAGCCATCTTTTAAGAAAACATTTTCAGGTTTGTTTGGTTTTTAAAAAAATGTTTCTATCTCCATTACTTTATACAAAGTACTGTAGGTTTTACTGTTGGAATAAATGCAAGAGATATTTTCCCCAAGTGGCTCCAACTCACTTAAGTAAAAGCCATCAAGTGGCTGAAGAAGGTTAAGGGAATTTCAAGGTAATGTTTCCAAGTGGCTTCACCCTGCTAAAGTAAGAGCCATTCAGTGCCTGAACAGGGCCTAATGGAATCCTGGTGGAAGCATTCCAAAGACTTTATGGGAGTTTCAAACAACTAAGTAGGGCCATCAAGTGGTTCAACCTCCTTCACCCTAATGAATTAATGGGTCCCCAAAGGGAAAATCTGTCCTGTTTGTTTGCTTCTATGAGTGACACTTATTTAACTCCAAGGTTTGGACAGAGACATCTGTCTAGTAAATGCTTGAATCTCACAAGGGATGTTTTGTAGGACTCATTAAGTCTCCTCCTTCTGCGTGGGATACCGCAATGATGAGAGATGGGTATGTGATGACACTTTATGAGACTATTCTTCTCTTACTATGTTTCTACTTAAAACCTAGAAAGGGAAGAGGAAGATACCCTGTCCTAGGGCCCTTACCTATTTCTCAGGGAAATACGGGTTTGATTTGTTAATGGAGACAACCACACTGGGAGACTTCTGTAATTTCCTCCTTATAGTCCCCAGGCAAGAAACCCAGGTCCATACCCTTCAAGTGACTGAGAAACTCTTCTGGAACCTACTATCACAGAGAAGCATACCACTCCTCCCCCTCTCATTGTGCTCTTCAGGGAGCCTTCTGTCCCACTGAGAATACACAGGCAGCTTTAAGCCGCGCATATCAAACCCAAAGTGGGGCTTTTCACTCCTCTAATTTGGAACTTATCTTGCCACTCAGAGAGGTCCCAGGGACAGGAAAGAATACTCAAGTTCAAGTTTCTTTTTTAGTTGCAGGTATCCAATAGGGCAAAGAATGACTAGGCCAGCTGTCAGAGGACCCTAGTAGATTTGCAGATTCTAGATTTCAGTCTTTGACCTTGCATTTGTCTTATGAAGGCAGGATGTCCAATTCATCTTGACCACATCCTGTACCCCAGATAAAATACAAAGAATGCTATAAGAAGATGGGAACTATGCAAATGAACAATGTGCTTTGGAAAGGAAAGGAAATTATCATGGCAAGGCTATTCTCTTTTCAATAGAACCAAGCCCGAACTATAATACTAGTGAAGGTCTAAAACTGATGCCTGATGTGTTAACTGCTCTTACCATACATATGAAAAAATATATTAAAAATCTGTTAACTATGATAAAGGTGAGCAGGTCATATAGGGCACAGAAGAAAATTCAGGTGTCTTCCATAATTGACTTAGAGATGTCCCTCATAAATATACGAGTATAGATCTATCTTACAAGGAGGGAGAAGCACTAGGGAGGCATCGTTTCACTTGTCAATCAGCCCAAGACATTCAGTATAAACCACAAATACTTCAGATGAGCCCTCAGGCACCTATGACCAAACTGATAGGCTTGGCCTTTTCTGTGTTCAACTTTTGGGACACAGATGTGGGACAAAAGAGAAAGATTATAGCTGTCACAATGGGCAGTACTTTAAACTCAGCCCGATTGTCTAAGGGAAAACCCAAGAGAGATGCAGAAAAGAGTTCTTGTTTCAAATGCTGAAAGACTGGACACTAAGCCTCTGCCTGAGCTATGCTCTAAATGTGAGGAGGCTAATGTGCCTGATTCATGGCATTGGATATTTGACTCCCTGCTCCGAGAGAAGGAATGGGTTCTTCTCTGACAACTGAAGAGGTCCAAGGAAACTGGTTATGCCCCTGCCCATGGTCATTCCCATCTTCTCTTAGGATCTCAGAGTAATCTTACGTATTATGATTGAGACAGTCCAACTGCTTATCCACACAGGGGCAGCACATTGAGTTTTGATTTCTCTGGAGAACCCTCCTCTAAGTTTATAGATATAGGTGGGGCAAGGGTCTCCTAATTGGAGATTCTTTACTCTTCACCTTATGAGTCACTCTGAAGGCCAAATACTTAACCACGAGTTTCTAATTGTCCAACAACATCTTATCCCGTTTCTAGAAAGAGACTTCTTAGAAAAACTGAGGGCAATTCTCAAATTCTGGCTAAGGTAAAAAGAGATTTTAGCTAATACAACTGCACTAAGTCTCCCTGATTGAATTGGCTAACAAGTGAATCCTTTACGTGGTATAAGGAAATACCCAGTTGAGGAAATTCGGCTATTCAGTAATTGTAAGACTAAAAGACCTTAGCTGATTCCCTAACTGAAGACAATATCCAATCAAAGAAGATCGCTGATGAGTTTGTCATCCCAATCCACCCTCCTATAGCACATTCATATACTACTGTCTCCCACGTTCCACGGGACACTAACTGGTTCTCACTTTTAGATTTAAAAGATGGGGGTTTTTTTCTACATCCCTACATTCAGGCTCCAAATTCTGTTTGCCTTTGCAACCACTATGAAAATCAGTGTAGAGATTCCTCAAAACGCTAGGGTTAGAGATCGGATTTGACCCAGCTATTCCTCTTGTGGCTATCCCCCCCACCAAAAAAATTAAAAGCACCATACCACAGTAATAAATGCACACCCATACTTATAGTGATCCATTTTGTAACAGCTGAATCTTGGAAAAAACCCAAATGCTCATCCTATGAATGCATTAAAAAGATGTCGTTTTTTGGTCCAAGGGAGTACTACTTAGCCAAAAAGAAGGATAAACTCAAGACCTTTATAGCTAAATGGATGCACTTGAAGCTGTACTTAAGTGAAATAAACCAGACATACATGTGTAAATATCACATTTTCTATCTTATGTGAGAAATTGAAAGTGTAAATAGGGACCGGCATATATAATAGATAATTATAGAAATTGTGAAATAGAAAATAACTATTCAACAGGAAAGGAGAACTAGGGAAAGCAGAGGGGAAAAGGAAGGGAAGAAAAAGGAAAAGAATGAAAATGGGGCTTTTGTAAATGGGGGAGGGGGTAGTTGAAGGAGGGAGGGCAACGGAAAAAAGTGAGGACTTGAAATACAAGGTACAAATTCCTTATGACGAATCTCATCATTATGTGTATCTAAGTTGTAGCAATAAAATTAAAATTAAATAAAGAAAAAGAAAAATTAAAATAACTGATGAAAGGGGAAATGTTATTTCAAGAGGAAAGCAGCAATATATTTGGACAGTCCTATTATAGTCCTCACCTTTTTCCACAAGCACTAAAGACTCAAGCAATTTAAAGATTAAACAGGGAATCATCTTACAGTATGTAGATGATAATCTAGTTTGTAGCCAATCTTAGGAATTATACAACTATTACCCTATAAAAACTCTCCTAAGGAAGGACATAAAGTCTCCAAAGAAAAGCTGAGCTATCTCTCCAAAAAGTATCTGGGTAATATTCTTATACTTGGAGAATGACAGCTATCTAGGGAAGAGATCCAGGTCCCCTGTGATCTTGGTCTCCTGCTGCCAAAGGACAGCTTTGTTCCTTCCTGGCAATGGCTGACTGTGTAGGATTTGGCTATCTAACTTTGAACTAATATGAAGGCAAAGCCTTTATATGAGACTGTAAAAGGCCCTCAGTCTATGGTTCCAGAATGGATAAAAGTGACTGAAAATGTCTTTAAGGAAATAAATCATGCCCTTATTTAGGCTTCAGCACTGGGAATATCTGATTCAAGAAAACTCTTCTTCCTGGGCCACAGATTTGGCTCAGTGGTTCGGGTGCCTGCCTAGCAAGTGCAAGGTCCCTGGTAACCACATACAACAATACCGGGTGAGGTGACTCACTCCTACCAGCAATCAGTACCACACAGTACAAATGTCGGGCTTCGTGGCTCACGCCTGTAATCCCAGCACTGGGGAGGCAGAGGCAGGAGGATTGCTGAGTTCGAGGCTTGCCTGGGCACCATAGTGAGCTCAGGGGCCAGCCTGAACTACAAAGCGAGACCCTGTCTCAAACAAACAAACAAACAAACAAACAAACAAAATCTCTTCTTCCTTTCCATATCAGAAAAGAGAGAAATTGATTTAAGGGTCTTAGTCCAAAGACTAGGAACAGAACCCCACCCAGTAGCATACAAATTAGATGGAGTAGCAGATAGATGGAAACCTTGCTTGAGAGCAGCAGCAGCTACAGTTTTGCTAACAGAGAAAGCTTTAAAATTAACTTTGGAACAGAGACTAGAAATCCTGACTCCTCATTAGGTTTGAGTTATTCTGGAGAGAAAAGGTTAATTTTGGATAACAGAGGAAGAGCTTGCCAAGTATCACTCCATGCCCTTAGATATCCCCAAGGTTACTGTAAAAGCACGCACTACTCTTGACACTACATCTTTTCTGTCTACAGGTGCAGCCACTCTTGAGAACAAGTAATCTCCCAGACCTATACAAGCATGTAGGATATCTGTGACTTGCCCCTCCACAGTCCTGAGAAGCTGTGGTTCAATGATGGAGATAAGTTTGTCTGAGAAGGATAGCAAAAGACAGGTTATACAGTTATTAGTTCAGAGGTCATTAGAGCTGAACTTCCTCCCCCAGAAAACTAAGTTCAAAAGGAAAAGCTAATAACTGATACTTGGTTATTGTTATTAGAAAAGGCGAATGGGGAAATACCTACATAAACTCCAGATATGCCTTTCTAGTGCTATATTCCATTCAATATCTTGAAAGCAAGTGGCTTATAAGCTAATAAGCAATCATCTTCAAAACACAAGCAAGAAATTCTACAATTCCTAGAGGTAGTCCACCTTCCCAAGCATGTCACAGTCAAGCATCAGTGAGACATGTTTGATTTCTCCTTGGGAAATTAAATGGCTGATAGGGAAACATAAAAGCATCCTTATAACCCCCTAAGATTCTGGCCTTTTTGCAGTTCCTGAGGCACCATTAAAAATGTCCATTTTCCACAGGAAGATAAATATGCCTTAGGACAAGGAGGAAATAAGCAGGAGCACTGTGGTATTTTTTAAACAAACTGGTCCTTCCCCAATGGAAGGGTATAAAATCACTTCATTATTTCTCCCATATTGGGAGAGAAGCTACACTGGAAACGGTCACTCAGGTTTTCACGGGAAGAGGACTAGTGGCAGCCACCCAGCAAGTCTGCAAAGCTTGCCCACATTGTACCTACAACCTCAGCAAGTCCAAACCACGTCCTCTTTTGGAACCTCCACAGAGAAGAGGGATATCCACTATCCTCTGATAAAATATTACACCCAGAAACCATGAGACTCTTAAAATATCTCATCAATTCGGGCCACGTACAACAGGCTATGCAAACATAAGGGAACGGAGTCTTGCCGGCTTCTGCCGCACGAGGGCCATCTAGTGTCTGTCCTGGAGAGCAAATGTTCGTAAAAATTTGGAGAATGGACTCCTACAGACGAATAAAAGCTAAAATGGAAGGGCCTTTTTAGATGCTCTTTGCCACACCCACTTTGCCAAAGGAAGCAGAGACAATTGGATTCAACTGTCTAAAATAAAGCTAGTTTTCACCTGAAGGAAAATATTACTCCTGTGAACTTCTGGAAGACTTTAGATTTCTCTTCAAAACAAGACTCCAATGAGTTTACAGACAGGTAAATAAGATCTTGCTGAACCCATGGCTCTCAGACTCTTGGTAATTTATCTGGCATACCTCTGTGACATACATTCTCCTCCATAGAAAGCACAGAAATCTGACCTGCTTCTCATATTTGAACTAATAATAAAATTTCTCTTTCCTGTCAGTCAGCTGAGTGATCACTAAACCTTTTCTCATTGTCTTCTGACTGTTTTTTTTTTCAACCCAGTCAGCCACAACACTCCAAGATAGTTATAGAACACATACGCCCCACTAGACAAAGTCTACATCTCCTTCCTGCTGACAGAAGCTAGAGAAGACAGAGAGAGAATGAGAGAGAGAGAGAGAGAGAGAGAGAGAGAGAGAGAGAGAGAGAGAGAGACCTCCATTCCCTCAACAGCACCCCATGAAGCATTTTGAGGATTTACGTCTCTCAGGAAGAAATGAGATAGGAAAATAACATGGGGCTCAGACTGGCTAGGAAAGAACAGATCCTAGGACACATGAAGAAAATGGTTCTCAGGACTCCTTTAGTAGACTTCTTATGAAAATCTATGATATATGAAATGAATAAAAAGAGACAAGGCTCCATGGAGAACTTAACAACATGGCATTCCATGTTAGCCATTCACACATTCTCTAGAGCAGTGGTGGTGAGCCTATGGCACATGTGCCACATATGGCTGTTTGTATAATTGAAAGTGCTATAGGATCACTGTCACTGCCCTAGTGTGCATTTTTATTTTTCATATTTCTCTCATTTTTTTCTTTTCTTTGACTTGGCCTAAATTTTCTCTGCAAAGCCAGTTTCTCCTTCACTTTCCATTTTTAATTTTCCTTTTTGATTTTTCTTATCTCAAGTAAACGTGAAATTTGCCACCATCTTTGTTTTGTTCAGTACTTTGTTCAAGACAGAAAGAACCTAGAAACCACCTTTAGGAGAATCCACTACCTCAAAATCCAATAAACAATCTAAAGACTCACAAAGGATGGGCCACAGTGTAACCCTCAATGCTTCTGCCATTTAGAAGTTTGGTTTCGCTACCTTAAAAATGAAAGCATTGGCTAAGAAGAGTGTCAAGATCTCTTTCAGCTCTGAGAATGGGCATACCTGCATAGTGGCTACAGAATTCCAGCCAAAACCAGGAAAGTGAAACTTTCAAAAGAAGTAAGAGATGGTATCAATCTTTTCCTCAGAAAAAAATATTACTTATTCTCCCACCTCCCACACATATCAATATATCCTTGATCTCAAAGTAACCAGGCACAAACAAGACCCAGAGGAAGTCAGGCCCACAGGAGTCTGTAAAGTTATAACCTCTGAGTTGTCTGTCTCAAGTGCTTGGCTTCCAGGAGGAGCTTAGAACAGGAAGTCTGTGAGGAGAGGAAACAGACAGGTCTGTCCGGCCTAGCACCACTTTCTCCTTGCTTGAAAGGAGGAGAGATTAGTGCTGCCACTGGCAGGATTGAGGTACATGGTGGAGGTGTGAGAGAAGGCACAAAACTTTTTTTGGAATCTTAAAACAATTCCAGGAAAAGAAATTGTACAACAAAACCCATTTGTTTCAGAGTAGTCAGACATGAACGAGCATTTTTGCAATTTGAGGAAACAGATGAATAATTAAGAATATATCAGGTATATACATAACTAAGTCATCAAAGCTTTGAACCTCATAAATTCCAAAGGATTAAGTCGTTGCCAATTGGAAGAGTTCCTTAAAACTATAGGTGCAGATTATGCTGCGATCATTTATTTTTCTGAAGAAAGGTTTTCAATTTGGGGTAAAATATTGAAAGATTTTATTATTTTTGAAAGGAAATCAAGTCATTTATGGAATTAAAAGAAAAAACTTGTGCCAGAATTTAAAGATGAAAAATGGATCACAGATTTAACAATTTTTTGGACCTAACTGTGATCTTTAATAAGTTATAGGTGGGGCAAATAATTTTATGGATTTAATACATTTCCAAACACAGTTGCAACTTTTGAATTTAACATTACCTTATTTGTTGATTCTTGGTGTTATTTCCTGTCTAACTAGGTTTCTGTTTAGAAAGACCTTGTTTATGTCTAAGACTTCAAGAATTTTACCTTTTACTTTTCTTTGAAAACTTCAGCCAAAAAAAGGAAGTCAAAATGAACATCAGAAAATAAAAAGATATTCCCTGACCTGAGATAGAGAAAATCAATATACTAAAAATATCCATACTTACAAAATTGATACATTGATTTAATGCAATCACAATCACAATTCCAACAGCATTCTTCACAGAACTGGAGAGATCTATTCTAAAATTTGTATGGAACCCTCATCTATTGTGTTACATTGTTCTTTGTGTCTGTTTTTGTGCCACTATTATGACGTGTTTATCAGTACAGCTTTATAATATAACTCCAGGTTTACGATTGTGATGTTTCACACTTTTTTATTAGAATTAATAACCAATGAGTAATTAGCAGGTTACATATTAGCACATAGATTTCAATACAAATGCAAATTATACAAATAGTTGTTAAGAAATTATTAAGAGGTTTTTGGTGAATTACTTTGAGTCTTTCTTCTATGTAGAGAATCATGTCACTTGCAAATAGCAGTAATTTGACTTTTTCTTTCCTTCATATATGTCCTTTGTTCTTCAACTTGCCTAATTACTCTTGCTAAAGTTTTGAGGACTATGTTACAGAGTGGCTATAGTGGACATCCTTCTCTTGTTTGTGATTTTAGAAGAAAGCTTTTAGTTTTTCCTCACTTAATATTGTCATTGTTAAGGTTGTGATAAGTGCCTTCTATCAAATTGCGATAAGAGCCTTCCATACCTATTTTGTTCAGTATTTTTATTATGAAATGTTGGATTTTGTCAAAGGCCTTTTCTGCCCGCATTAAGGTGATCATGCCTTACTTTGGTCCTTGCTTCTGTTATTGTGATGTATTACATTTATTTATTTGTGTATGTTGAACCATCCTAGCAGGCCTGGCATGAAGAACATTGGCTAAGAAGATTGAAGTTAGTCATGATGTATTGTCTTTTTCATGAACTTCCCTGAAATTGTTATAGTATTTTGCAAGGAACCCCATCTATACACGTGATTTTCTTAGTTGGTAGGTTTTTCATTACTGCTTCAATGTCACTGCCTGTTATTGAATTAGTCAGGGTCTTAAAATTTTCTTGGTTCTCTTTTGATAATTCACATGTAACCATAAATCTATCAACTTTATCTGAATTCCTCAATTTAGTAGCACACAGCTTTGTGAAGTAGTCACTAATAAATTTTTGGCAATATCCACTGTAATTTCACATTTTTCATCTCTAATTGCATTGATTATGGTCTTTTCTCTCCTTCTTGGGGGTTTGATTAGCTAACATTTGTCTATTTTGTTTACTCTTCTGGAGAACAAACTGATTCATTAATATTTTACATTGCTTTTGTTTATTTGTTTCAATTTCATTGACTTCTGCTCTAATCTTTCAATTGCTTTTGTTTTATAGCCTCTAGAATTAAATTATTCTTGTTTTTATGGGACCTTCAGATGCATCATTAGTTTTTCTGTTGTGGGGATTGACAGCCATAAACTTCCTTCTCAGGACTGCTTTCATTTTGACCCACATGTTCTGGTAGATTGTACTCAAACTTTCATTCATTTTTAGGAACTGTCTTAATTCTTCTTTGATTTCTTCAGAGACCCACTGATTATTAAAGAATGTATTGTTAGCTTCCATACACTTTTTGTTTCTGTATTTTCTAATATTATGATTTCTGACTTCTTTGTTCTATTATCTGATAGTATTAATGGTATAATTTCAATTCTTTTTCTTTCATTTAAGCTTGCTTTATTGATTAGTATGTGTTTTTGTTGGAGAAAGTACCATGTCATATTGAAATGAATGTTTATTCTCTTGTTGGGTGTAACACTGTAGATATCCATTGAATCTTTTTGTTTGAAGGTTTTGTTGAACTCTGCTTTTTCATTGATTTTTTTGTCTAGTTGGTCTATTTCTTTGTGTTAGTGGGATATTTAGGTCACTCATTATAATTTTATAGTTCTGTTGTTGTTTAGACAGGGTCTCGCTTTGAACTTCAGGCTGGCCCTGAACTCACTATGTAGTTCAGGCAAACCTCGAACTCACAGCAATTCTCCTGCCTCCACCCCCAAGGCAGATTACAGTGATTACAGGTGTGAGCCACCACACCTGCCATTATGGTGTGTGGTTACCAGGGACTGAACTCAAGACCTTGTACTTGCAAGGCAGATACCAGAACCATTGAGCTAAATCCCCAGTCCCTATTGTAATTTTATAGTTTTCTGATATTTATGTCTATTAGTACTTTTTTTTACAATGTTGGGCATACCATGTTTGGGTGCACATGTGTTAATAACATATCTGACTATTAGATCATTCCTTTCATCAATATATATTAACTCTGCCTCTTTTGATAGGTTGAAGTACCCTTGTCTGTCTTTTTTTAGCTTCTTGTTACATGGAAAATTGCTTTCCATCTTTTTCTTATTAATTTATCAACTTATTTATGGGGTTAAATAAGTTTCTTATAAACAGTGTGCCATTGGATTTTGTTTCTTGGTTTATCCTGCCAGTGTGTGTTTTTTGACTGGGAAATTTGAACCATTCATAATGTCAGTTGTTAATGATCTGTGTTAATTTATTCTTATTTGCCTGTTTCTGGTTTCCTAATTTCCCTTCATTTTAACTCATCACTCTACCAGATATAATCATTCTATTTAAAATTTTGTCATTGTTGTTTTCATTGTCTCTTTGTAAGATATAAAATAAAATTACTTAACGTGCTGGTTGAGTGGTCATGAATTTCTGTAGGTGGTTTATATCATGCAGGAATATTATTACTTCATCAATTTTGAGAGATAGCTTTTTAGTATATATCTGTCTGGATTGGGAATTTTTTTCTTTTAGAGCTTGAAATAATTCACTCCACGTCTCCTGGCCTTCAACACTTTTCTTGACAATTCTGCTGCAGTTCTAATGTATTTTCATTTTTAATTATTCACTGCCTTTTTGTAACCTCTTTAAGATGCTGTTTTTTGTTGGACTTGCAGAATTTTGACCATGACGTTTTGTGAAGAAATTCTTTTCTGATTGTGGCTATTAGAGGTTCTATATGCCTCTCTTGTTAGAAGGTTATATTCATTTTCCTTATTGCAAGTGTATCTTGCCATGATTTCTGGACAGATTTTTATGCCATCTGTATTCACTTTTATTCTTTAATTAATTGTAATTAATCATAGATTATTCTTATTCACATCATGTAGGTAATGTTGGGTCCATTTTTCAAGTTAGTTTGCTACTTTTAGTGTTTCTCATTATTTGGTCACCAACACAAGTCGTTTTTGTAGTTTTGACCATCCTCAAATTGGCCAGTTCTGCTGCCATTATTTTCATAGAACTTTTACTCTCTGGAATGCCTGTTGGCTCTCATTTTTATCTAAAGTCAAAAACAATATAGAATTTTGATTGGCTAACACAAGCAAAATGGTTGTTACCAGTTGAGGACACTTTTTTTTTTTTTTTGAGACAGGGTCTCACTCTGTAGTTCAGGCTGGCCCTAAACTCACTATGTAGCCCAGGCAAGCCTGGAACTCAGCAATCCTCCTGCCTCTGCCTCCTGAGTGCGGGGATTACAGGCTTGTGCCACCACACCCGATATTGTGGTGTGTGGTACTGATTTCCTGTGGTATGAGCCACCACTCCCAGTATTGTTTTGTGTGGTTACTAGGGATCAAACCAGGGACCTTGCGCTTGTCAGGCAGGTGATGGAAACTTTGACTTAAATCTCTGGCCTTGAGGACACTTTTGTGATATATTTTAAAACTTTTTTTGTTGTTGTTTCCTATTTTTGAGATAGTGTCTCTTATCTTTCTCTTCTTATAACAACCTGTATTACAAAATAAGCAATAAGGTGCTAGTACCATCTACAATGATGTGCCCTTTCAGGCTTCAATCACTCTGAGCCTTCCTTATGAGCTAATATGGAATTCAAGGATCTTAAACAAATTTTCATCCAAAGAATTTGAATTAAAAACAATTAAAGATGACAAAGACACTGCATGTGTTTGAGAAGCTTTATTATATTCTATTCAGGAATAAAAATGGTTGTGTTACATTAGAATTCGCTTAAAAAGTTCTAGTTACTTGGCCCTCCCTGCCCCAAGAAACTTGCAATCACTGCATTCCCGGGGAGGGGGTGCATCTGGATCTTGACCCTCCATCCTAGGAGGCCTGTTGGTCACTGCTATTTGGGAGTGTAGTCTTTCATTGATGGTGTTGACCTTTGGAAGGGTCATCTTTCTTGCAAGCCTTTCAAGGGTCAGTCCTATCTGTCTGCCTACCACATGTCTAGTTAGTTTTTCTACCTATAATACTTTGAGTTCCAACTGCAGGAGTAACTAGCCAGAGAAGGCTCTTTTCCAAATAGCCTAGATGCATAGCCTTTAAGAGAGGGGAACCAAAGTCCCATCTGGGTTGCCAAAACTGTTTTTGGTCACTTAGTGTCATATACTCAGGTTCATTTGTTCACCACTGACCATATGAAAGGTGGCTGTATGTTGGGGGAAAAGGAAAAATGATTTATTTAAAACAATCTCTGAGGAGATAAAAGGGCCAATTTACCTCAAATAACCATCCTACCATTTACAGATAGCCAAGGATTCTTTATAGTAAGGGATGGGTGCAGAGAGCTAATGGAAATCTTTACATTTGTTTTATCACTTCCAGCCTTCTTTGGCTCATTCTCCTTTTTCTTATGGGAAAGAAAACAGACTCCTGGACTCCTGGGGCTGGTTAATATTTTGTCATTTTAGGGATAGTGGACTCTGTAAATAGGGAAATGATAGGAGAAGAGACTCATTGAACTTTGCTAAAAATCAGTAGACAAACTTCCTAAACCAGTTTCTGCCTCTATAAGATAGACTCTACAGTTAGAGCAATTAAACAGACAAAGGAGAGAGGGGGAGGAACCTAGCCTGAGAGAGGCACCAGGTAACACAATCACCATAACAATTTATCAAGAGGAGTTAACAGAACACTGAGGAAGCTTGAAACATAAGAGACCAGGGAAACCAGCACCCACAACATGACAGAATGCAAGGAGGATCAGAGTCAGCCATGTTAGTATTATAGGTAGAAAAGCTAGCTAGACATTTAGTAGGTAGTTAGATAGGATTGGGCCTTGAAAAGGTGTAAAAAAGATGACCAATGAAAAACCACACTCCTGGTTAGCAGTGACCAACAGGCCTGCTAGGATGGAGGGTCAAGATCCAGATCTACCCCCTCCCTGGAGTGCAGTGAATCCAAGTGCCCCAGGGGTAGAGGGCCGGGACTCTAAACCACCTAGAGGAGTCTCCAGACAAGAAAAACCCCGCATGACTGGATTCTTCTTTGGACCCATTTATTCAAGATTGCAGAAACAACTGTACTTGCTGTAATCCCACTGGTTAATTATGGATTGTCCATTTCTTTTGATTTTTTGTTTTTTTGAGACAGGCTCTCACTTTGTAGTTCAGGCTGGCCCCGAGTGAACCAGGGACCTTGTGCTTGCTAGGAAAGCACTGGAACCATTGAGCTAAATCCCCAGCCCCTTTTTTGAATCTTTCTGGAAGCTTCCACTGTACTCATTGGTTAATTGTAGCCTGTCCACCTTCTTGAGTCTTATTAGCAGCCCCCTATTTTGAACTCACCCCACTTCGTGATTTCAGTCCATAAATTTCCCCTCGAAAAAGTGACTGTGGTTTACCCACCTTCTGGGTTCCCCCTGCTGCCTCTCTTAGGCAAACACTTTCTTTCTCAATAAAATTGTCCTACTTAAACCTCTGTCATTCCTAAAATTCATTCTTCAATTTTAGAGAATACAAACTCACTTTTCAGATTGAGAGCTAAGCCTTGCTCCCCTGCATCATAAAAACACTTATTTAGTACATAAAACAAGCATGCACACGTACACACACACACACACCTACACAGACATGTCTATGCATATTGTCACTTTAGCATCACTATATTTTTGCATCAGATTTACACATGAGAACACGTTCCCTTTTCTTGATCATTATGCTACCTTTATAATGCTCCCCCTATTATAAGTAGAAAAGCTAGCTAGACATGTGGCTCGCAGAAGCAGCCAATTTGGAGGTTAGCATTATCAGAAAAAAAAAACTATCCCCCACATGTAGGATAAATAGCTGTGATTGATATTCCAAATAGGCAGCCACTAGATATTCTAAAGAGGGCGCCAACCTCCTGGGGTGGAAGGCTGAGACTTTAACTCACCTCTCCAGAAAAAAAGTCTAAGTCAAAGTTCCTGTTAGATTGTCATGCGACTTGATTTCTCATTGGATCCCCATTTAATCAATGTTACCTGAGCGATTATACTTGTAATCTTATTGGTTGATGATGGCTTTGTCTAATTTGTGTGGTTTCTCATTGTACCAATGTTACCTAAGCTACTATTTGCATTGTTATTGGTTGACTGTAATTTTGTCCTACCTCAGACCCACCTCACCTCGCTGCTTTACTCCATAGAAATCCTCTAAAAAGTGAGGTAGGTGGGCTCCCCAACTTTCTGGGTTCCCCCTTCTGTCTCTCTTAGGCAGAAACTTACTTTCCCAATAAAATTTTCCTACTCAAGTCTCCATCGTTCCTAAAATTCATCCTTCAATTTTTAGAGAACAGGAACTCACATTTCAGGTGGGGAGCTAAGCCCTGCTCTCCTGTGTCACCCCCACTTATCTCTCAGAAAGGGACAGGAAGAAACCAAACAGCCAGAAGGAATGTAGGCAGACATGCCTAGGTTAGGATCAAAGACAGCCAAGAAAAAAATCAGCTGGTAACAACTTCCAAGTGCCCACAGAGAGGATGGAAAAGGCACTAGTCCTGAGTGAAAGGAGTCAGGGATGAGAGTTGTGGGTTAAGGGTTCAGTTCTGATGCCCCCCACCATCTCATGGTGGCTGTTTTATCCTCTCTTGCATCTTTTTCCAGACGAACCATCTTCTTATATTTTTAAAGTCTGCTTCCTTAATTCATTACTGAAACTGAGAGTTGTATTCCTGGTGATGGTGTGCACCATCTGAGGAGTAGTGTTTACAGCCCATTCTGCCACATCACTGTTGGGGAACTGAAGAGAATGGGGGGTGTTGACCATGAGCTCAGCAAGAGACACATTAGAAAAGTCCCTTATCTCTAAGAGAGAAAAAAATCTTTTGAGGCTCCATTTTACAGTGCTGGTTACAGTCTGTGTTTGTTTGCTCTTTCTGTAAATATCAGTGATGAAATTTTACTTTTATATCCTTGCTATTGTCCTCCTTATTGTCTAGATTTTCCTAGAGGTTTTTTTTTTTTTTTTCTTAAATAAGGTCTGAGACATGCAGGTCTTTCATTGTATTCCCTTGTCATTTCACGGGGTCTCTGTTGATGTGGTGGGAGGATGTCTGGGAAGGAGAAACTTTCTATCATTCTATTATGGAGTCTTTCTGGTCTCAGTCTTTTACTGAGGTTGTTCCCCCGAACTTTAACTTTTACAAGGCTTTTCCACCTCTGGTGAGACAAGGGGTGCGAACTGGAGCAGACTTGGTTATTTCCCTTCTAGATTATTTAGGCTTCAGTGTAACTAGAATCACTTAAAATCTAGTGGATTATCTTTCCACGGGGGCAGGCTTTATTAAAAATAACAGAAAGCTCAATGTATTTAAAAATTTCTGCTTTCACCTTCTACTGTTAGAAGCAATGGAGAGTTTTGTCATTTCTTCATTATGCAACCTGGTATGACTCAAGAATATAAAACTTATAAAGTGTGTGCCCCCTCCTTGTCCTTAGACCTTTCAGCTTTAATCATTTAGAATACAGTACTTTTTCTGGTACTGTACTTGCTGCAATACAGATTTTTGCTCCGGGGTCTCTGCTCTCATAGTCATGATTCCCTCACTGCCTAGCTTTTCAGTGATGGCATCAGGAGTTTTCCCTGTGACCTGACTACATGGATAAACCATTCACCTCATAGGGCAGCTGTGGAAATTAAATACATAAAGATCCTAGCACAAGTCCTCGAACCTAGTAAGCTCTTCACAAATGCTATCATCTACTGATTCCCCTGCTTAAAACTTACATAGTTTCAAGTAACCTCAAGGTAGTTAAAAAAAAAAAAAACTTCTTAAAGCTGGACGTGGTGGCTCACGCCTGTCATCCCAGCACTCGGGAGGCAGAGACAGGAGGATTGCTGAGTTTGAGGCTTGTCTGGGCTACATAGTGAGCTCAGGGCCAGCCTGAACTACAAAGCGAGACCTTGTCTCAAAAAAAAAATTTTCTTAAAGGAAAAAAAAAAATCTCTAACCAATAATCTTCTTAGTTTGTCACTTCTCTATTTGTGCAACTCCATACCATTTTTTTTCTCTTTTTTTTTTTGAGATAAAGTCTTGCTTTGTAGTTCAGGCTGGCCCTGAGCTCAGTATGTAGCCCAGGCAAGCATCAAACTCAGCAATCCTCCTGCCTCTGCTTCCCAAGTGCTGGGATAACAGGCATGAGCCATCATGCCTGGCATTGTGGTTTGTGGTACTGATTGCTGGTGGGCAAGAGTCACCACGCCCGGTATTGTTGTATGTGGCTCCTGGGGATCGAACCAGGGATCCTGTGCTTGCTAGGCAGGCACTGGAACCACTGAGCTAAATCTCTGGCCCTTATTTTATTCTTTTAACCATTCCTTCACTATGTTTTCTAGCCATTTCACACAATTTTGTACATAAATATGAAGTGTGTTTCCATGTCTCTAGGGCTTGGCTCATACTCTTCTTTCTAGAATCCTCTCTTTCCATAGATATCCTCCCTGTCTCACCTATCTCCATTTTTTCCTGTAGAAGTACTGTTCATTTTTCAGAATTTCTCTCCTGTGGCTTCTCCTCTGGGAAGCCATCCACAGCTACTGGTTCAGAGTTAATCGCTCCTCTCTCTGTGCTACGAAAGCACTTTGTTTCCTTTTTGTCCTCCTCAGCACAATATGCCGGTTTTACTTTCACAGTTTTACTGTTGAGATATAAATTAGGTTTCTGAATGGCAAAAACTGTATTAACTATATGTATAGGGCCCAAAATGAGCACAGGACAGATATTTAGAAAATACATGGTTTTTAATGAAAAAATTGGATTTGACCCATAAGGGTGAATGTAGATATATAGTTTCTGTAGACTCAGTTCCCAGATACTTTCTACCCTGATGCAAAGCCAGAAACAGATTTACATTTTTTAAAAAATTTGTGCAAATTGTTACTTCGAGTGTGTCATCCTTCCTTTAGAATTTTCCTCCTCAGCTGAATTTGATGCCACCTAGAAAGGAAAGGTGAGTAAAGGAGGTAAAATAGAGGCTTTCATTTAGGACCTCATTTACACTTTTGGTTTCTCAAACTAGAGAAAAAACATAGTATTTAATATCTGTGTCCTATTTATTTCACTTGTGAGTATGGGCTCGAGGTATATCCATTTAGACATAAACGTCGATAATTTATCATTCTTTGTGGCTCAGTAATACTCAATTTTAGTTTTAAAAACCACATCTGTACCCAGTATCCAGTTTCTGGGCATTTGTACTCTTTCCAATATTTAGCTATTACAAACTATGCTTCTATAAACATGGGTGGGCATATGTGACTGTGGTATAATGCTTTTAATTCTTTCCTGAAAATAGCCAGCAGGGACGTAGCAGGGTCAAATGGCACTTCTAATCCTATTTTTCAGGAATCTCCACATTGATTTTCACAATGGTTGAAGAAGTCTACCATTCCCACCAACAGTGAAGAAGGGTTCCATTTTTTCCACGTTACAACTAGCATGTTTTATTGGGTAGATTTCCTGTCAGCAGCTATTCTTTCTGGATTAAGGTGGAATCTGAGTGTTGTTTTCATGTGTATCTCTTGAATGAACAGTGATGTTGAACATGTTTTTCATATATTTCCTTGTTGCTTTTACTTATTCATCTGAAACGTATCTGTTAATTTCAGATGCCCACTTTTGATTTTGGCTTTCAGTTTTGGAGGATCTGATTTTTAAAAAATTCTTTATATATTATAGATAGTAGTCCCTTGTCTGAAGAAAAACTGGTAAATTCTTCCTGCCTTGTAGTTTGTCTTCAAGCTCTCTTGGTGGTTTCTCTTGTTGTGCAGAAGGTTTTTAATAAGAAGCAATCTCAATTGTTGATTTTTTCTGCTAGTTTTTGTGCTATTGGAAGTTTGTTCATAAAGTCTTTCCCTTTGATAATCCCCAAGAGTTCTACCTAACCTATTCTCCATCAGGTTTAGTGTTTCTGTTTTACTGTTTAGATCTTTAATCCATTTAGATTCCACTTTATTGCCCAGTCAAAGATATAGGTCTAGTTTTAATCTTTGAAAGGTTGAAACCCAGTTTTTCCAACACCATTTGTTAAAGAGACTATCTTTCCTTCATTGAGGGTGTTGGGTCCTTTTTTCAAAGATTAGATGGCTTAGTGTGACTGGAGTTGTTTCTGCATCTTCTAATCTTTTCCATTGGTCTTTAGTTCTGTTTCTTTGCTAGTACCATACTGTTTTTATCAGAATGGCCTTGTAGTGTAGTTGCACACTGGGGATTGTGATACCCTCTGCCATGTCTTTATTGCAGAGAATTACTTTTTCTATTCTAGGTCACTTCTGATTCCAGATGAATTTTTGGATTATTTTCTCTATTTCTCTGAAATACACTGTTGGTATTTCAACTGGGATTGCATTAAATCAGTATACAGTTTCTGGGACTATGACAGTTTTGACAATATTGGTTCTTCCTATCCAGAAATAAAGATGCTTTTTTTTTTTTTTTTGAGACAGTCTCTCATTTTTTAGTTCAGGCTGGTCTTGAGCTCACTATGCAGCCCAGGCAAGACTTGAACTCAGAAATCCTCCTGCCTCTGCCTCCCAAGTGCTGGAATTACAGGCATGAGCCACCATGCCCGGCATTGTGGTGTGTGGTACTGATTGCTGGTGGGCGTGAGTCATCACAGCCGGTATTGTATGTGGTTACTGGGGATCGAACCAGGGACCTTGAGCTTGCTAGACAGGCACTGAAACCACTGAGCTAAATCCCTGGGCCAAGGTTATTGATTTTTAAGTGTTGACCTTGTACCCAGCTCCTGTACGGAATCTGGTAATTCAGTGAAGCTATCATTTGACTGAGTTTTGGGGAGCTTCTATAGAGAGTATCATGTCAGCAGCATATATTGAAAGCTTCACTTCTCCCTTTCCCATCTTTATTCTTTTTCTCTTCTAATTGTTGTGGCTAATATTGTGAGAACCATATTGAATGGGAGTGTTGATAGTGGACCTCCTTGTCTGTTTCTTGATTTATGCTTGAAAGGTCTTAGTTTTTGAATATTTAGTATGATGTTGGCTATTGGGTGTTTTTTGTTTGTTTGGTTGGTTGGTTGCTTTTTGTTTTTTTTGGTACCAGGGATTGAACTCAGGACCGTGTGCCTAACAGGCAAGCTTGGTGCTGCTAAGCTAAATCCCTGGCCCTGGCTGTTGGTTTTTCATAAATAGCTTTTATCAGTTTGAGATAAATACCTTCTATTCCAATTTTCTGTAGGGTTTTGAGCATGAATGAATGTTGGATTTTGTCAAATTTTTTTTTGCATCTACTGACCTGATCATATAGAACTGTCCTTGACACTGATAATATAGAGTATTACTTTTATTGATTTACATATGTTGGTACATCCTTGCATCACTAATATAAATCCAACTTGATTGATGCTTATGATCATCCTGATGATCCTCTCTATTATATTTGTAGTATCTTGTTGAATATTTTACATATATATTCATTAGGGAGATTGGCCTATAGTTCTCTTTCTTGGTTTGGGCTCTCTCTGCTTCTGGATTCAAGGCAATAGTTTCTTTGAGAAATTTGGGAATTTTACATCCCTTTCAATCTCAGTAAAAAGTTTGAGAAGCAATGTCATTAGCTCTTCTCTACATTTCTTGTAGACTTCAACAGTGAAGCCATCAGAACAAGGACTTTGTTGGTAAGTTTTTTTTTTTTTTTTTTTTTTTTTTTTTTTTTTTTTTTTTTTTTTTTTTTTTTTTTTTTGAGACAGGGTCTTACTTTGTAGTTCAGGCTGGGCCTGAGCTCACTATGTAGACCAGGAAAGCCTTGAACTCAATAATCTTCCTGCCTCTGCCTCCTGAGTGCTGGAATTACAGGTGCAATCCACCATGCCTGGCACTGTGGTATGTGGTACTGACTGCTGGTGGGCGTGAGTCACCCCACCCAGTATTGTTGTGTGTGGTTACCGGGGATTGAACCAGGGACCTTGCACTTGCTAGGCAGGTGCTAGAACCACTGAGCTAAATCTCAGGCCCTGTAATTTTAGGTTTTACAATACATCCTGATTATGTTTACAGTACATTAAACAATTACTTAAGGAAGATAAAGACACTAATTTTCTCTTAACAAAAATTTTCTACAATAATAGCCATTTAAAAAACTAGGCCAAAATGTCTTAATTTGTCTGTGTTCCTTAATGACTGGACAAGTGTACTTTCAACATATCTGCAAAAATAGGCTACAGCCAGGCTTCAAGCTCAAGTTCAGCATTGAACTGATCTCATTTTTCAGTTTATGACACACATCTTTATCATCAATCCATGTAGAGTTCTTTCCTGTTTGACTTTGTCCTCCTTAGTCTATAATCTTGGCAATCCTACACTCTTTATAGACATGCTCTCTATTATATATGGTATATGCTGATAAATGTATGGTAGAGTTATAAATTATTGAAAGATATAGTGCAGTTATGAAGTACTGAAAGTGTAAATGTACATAATAAATACCTATTAGTATACCATTAGAAAAATATTTCAAACTAAAATATGTACTCAGCCCTGGGTAGGGTGGGACTTAACTGAGACATTTGCAGGCAAAGACTCAACATTATACAAAAAATAGAATTTTAAGGGCCGGAGATTTAGCTCAGTGGTTCCACTGCCTGCAAGGTCCCTGGTTCTATCCTGGTAACCACATACAGTGATATGATATTGGGCGTGGTGACGCACGCCCACCAGCAAGCAGCACCACACCCAACAATGCTGGGCGTGGTGGCTCATGCCTGTCATCCCAGCACTTGGGAGGCAGAGGCAGGAGGATTGCTGAGTTCGAGTCTTGCCTGGGCTGCAATGTGAGACCCTGTCTCAAAAGAAAAAATATATATATATTATATATTTCTTCTTTATTTATATATAATATATAAATATATTATAATATTATATATATATTAATTGGAAGGTAAAAATAACACACATTTGAGTGCTTAACTCTATGGTGTGTTTTCCTTGATGTCATTTTACTGGATCCATATATCAACACAGGGGTCATGACCACTTTTATCAAGATGTTAAATGACTTTCCCAAGTTCATAGGTTAACAGTGGAAAAGCTGGGATTCACTAGCTCACAGCCATCCCTCTACAAAACTCAGCTCCCAATCTTTATGGTATGCGCCATGCATATCAGATTACTTAGTTAAAACATTGTGATAATTTAAGATACTGCCCTTAGAAAGCAATTAATTTCTCTGTACTTTAATTTCTTTAACTGTAACAATGAAGTTTATTTTACTACCTATCCCTTGAAATTGTCACGGGGATTACATGTTATGTATTAAGTACTTAGAAAAATATCTGGTACATAGAAGTGTTATGTAAATTATTGTTGTTATTATACTATTACTGAGATTTTTAAAATTTTTATCTTTAGGCCTGGAGATTTAGCTCAGTGGCTCCAGCGCCTGCCTCCCAAGCGCAAGGCCCTGAGTTCAATCCCAGTAACCACGTACAATGCTGGGCGTGGTGACTCACGCCCACCAGCAATCAATACCACATACCCCAGTGCCAGGAGCGGTGGCTCACGCCTGTCATCCCAGCATTTGGGAGGCAGAGGCAGGAGGATTGCTGAGTTCCAGGCTTCCCAGGGCTACATAGTGAGCTGAGGGCCAGCCTGAACTACAAAGTGAGACCGTGTCTCAAAAAAAAAATTATCTTTATTGGTACACTGTATATACACATCATATCATGGTCACACTCAATACTGAGAGTTTGTACCAGTATATGACACAAGAGTAAACTGAAACTTAGTAAACTGATCCTAGAACTGGGCATTGTAGGGAGCTGTTTAACTTCCTCAGCCTTTAGTTTCTTCATCTGTGAAATATGAGACTATGAAAACTGTGCCCAGCCTGGCACGTGGTATAGACATGTATACTGCCTTCCAGCACTCTGGGAGGCTGACGCAGAAGAACCGCAATCTTTGGAAACTTTGTAACTTAGCAATACACTATTTCAAAACTGAAACCTAAAAAAGGTCTGGGCTATAGTTCAGTGTAGAAGCCCTAGGTTCCACCCCCAGTACCAAAGGGGGGGGGAGAAAAATGCCCTCAGGGGTCAAACAGAACTCATCAATATTTCTATAGTACTTACTACATGCTAGATGCTTCTCTAAACATTTCATGAATGTTAACAATTTAATACTTCCGGTAGTTCTACGAGGTAGGCTCCACGTGTTACGGTAAACCAAGGCGTGATCGAGACCACCACAGTGGGCAAAAAGGAAGCGGTATGGTCAAGTTTTATCTTCATCCTCTGAGCAGGTCAGTGAGGGGGGACAAAGCCACTGACCCTGGGGGCTTGGGCAAGGGGAAAGTTTATAGGGCAGTTTGGGTAGGGGAGGACAAGTGCCAGGAGGAGTGGTATATTGTTGTCTTGCAGTGGAGAAAGTTTTTTGTTCTGGAGTGGAAGAAATCTGGTGGTTTCCAGGGGTATCTAGACCCTCAGGTGATGCTGTTTGGGGCAGACTGTTTATCTCTTCCCTGGGCCTTGGCTTCCTGTTATCCTTTGAACCTTGCAGGGTGTGTAACTGAATAAAACCTGGGAAGTTTTTTCTTTTCTGCCTGGGGTGAGGTCTGATGTCATTGTATTATTAATTCCATTTTTACTGATGTAAGAACTAAAGCACAGATGAGTATAGTGTTTTGCCCCAAATCACACAGGCTACAACTAGAACTGGAACTCCAATTCATGCAATTTGGTTTCACTGGTCATGTTCATCATTCCATCCTATCTGTGATGTATTTGAGAAAATGTGTGAAGAAACCTGGTATAAGATGTTAGAGAGTGATAAGTATTGTGTCGGGTTGGTGATTTATTTAGTCCAAATGGTACCGCGCTGACCTTGGATGTACAAGGGCCCGAGTTTGATCCCTGGTACTGGGAAAAAAAAAAAGATATAGATAAGTATTCTGTCAAAAACCATACTATACCTTATTTAAATGTATTCAGATTGAAAAATCTATTTTAAAATATACTGGACTGGCCTAACAAATCCTATCCATGGTCCTGATTTCACCATCAAGGTTGTCAGCACAGAGTTAGATGTCTCTCATCATGATAGTCTATGATTCTATGAGACCAAATCGCACACAGCTAACTCTTGCCTACCGTCTTCTCTCTGAGGATAGAGTAATATCACACAGATGGTATCTGTCGGGGACGAGGCTACGCAACGTAGATCACAGTCTCGAGGTCAGTGTCATCTTGCCCCAAGAACAGGGAAATATGTGGAAAGTCACATGGCCCCTGGCTATGGGTGGAACGCAGATAACCTGGCCCTCCTGAGGAAAGAGCATCCACTGAGCACGTTTGTTAATATGCAGGCATTTCGGTGTGAGAAACTCTGGCTCCTCATTAACTTAAAATTTATGCAGCGACTCTCTACAGTTGCTGCTCCATGAAATGGATCCTACCCCACCTCAGCACCCCTCACTGGCTAATACACCAGGCCATCCAGGGAGTTTTATGCAGGTCAGTCCGCTAAGGGTAGGTCTCCTCCAAGACCCCCTTTGTACCTTGAAAATTGTTTCTGTCGCTTTGTTTTTATTCTTCATCATCCCCCCCCAAAAGTAGCTAATCCGCTTGCGGTACTTCTCAGAGATATGGTATTTTCACCACCATTTCCCTCCCAGCTTCTCCTCAGTACATAAGACATTGATCATAGCTGAAGGCAGAAAGTGGTAATGTGCTGTTTCTACTACACACAGATGAGTTAGATAGAAATATTCTAGGCAGTCAGACAGGACTATGTCCTCGAGAGGGTCAGGACAGAGGCGAAACACACCACAGCTGCGGCCAGAGACATATCGGTTGTAAACCGGGTCTCAAAGTCAAGATGACCAGAATCTGAAGATGTAAATGAGTTATAGAATGCATGATAAATAGTGTGAAATAGAAAATATTCAAAGGGGAAAAGGTAGGGGTAAATAATGAGGGGAAAGAAGAACCGTGATGATTAAAAAAAAAAAAGGAAACAAAGCACATGTATATAGGGGGTTGTAAGATGGGGAGGGGAATGGAGAAAAATGAGAATTAAGTCATTTCATATACTGCTACAAATCCTCAATGTTGAATGTGATCATGATGTGCATAAAAAATGTACCAATGAATAATTCAATTTAAGAAAAAAAAGATGACCAGACCTACATATTACCTCAAAGAACGAACACTTGGCCTAATGGAGTCTAGATAGACATCATCACTCCAGAGAAGAATCTTTCTTCTTGCCATTCATGCTTGTTATATGATTTGTTCCCCAATTGGACCACTATTATCTAAGTGACTCTACTCGTAACTTTATTGGATGATCATAGTTGTGGCTACAGTATGATCATATTGTACTCACAGAGGTTTCACTTATACTACTTCTCTGTTAAGAGGAGTCTTCTGGGCTGTCCACTTGGGGCCCCTTCCACCCTTCGCAGCTTTTCTATCAAGAAATATCTTCTTACTCTTAATGTCCTTTGTTCTTAGAATTCATTCTTTGATTTTTGGAGAATAAGACCTCTGTATATCATACAGCGAATAGGTTGGGGGATATAATATTTCAGATTTCATCTCTGGCATTATTTTCTGGAACATTTCCAATATTGGAAAGGGAGAGAGGAAGCATTCATTCAGAACTAGAGGGGGTTTACTTCCTTTTTCAGTTGCAGTTCTACTTGGAACTTAAAGAAAACAAAGGGCTGACTGCTAGTTTTCCCGGGAGACTGTAATTGCTAAACCATTATCAATAAATTAATTAGTTTCCCTGCTTTGCCTTGAGTGTGGGTAAACCAGCAGAATATAAACCATAGAAGCCCCGTGTCTTTCGTATCAAAGATATGAAAGGAAAACATGACTAAACAAAAATGATTTTAATATGTTTGATTAGTAAAACACAATGTGTTTTTATGATCTCAGTTGCAAGGCCTTAAAGGCAAATCAAGCTAAGAAGGCAGCACATAGAAGGAACCAAAGTAGCCGGCCTTCACTAGAAAAATGAAAAGTATGAGGAGAAACAAGATTTCATATACCTTCACAGCCTGGGGACAAGGTAGTTCACTGTTCAAATGTTAGGGGGAAAAAAGCCAGGAAATGACTCTGTAACTGTATGGTGAGGCAGAATTCTAAAATAGTTCCCATATTTTCTCACGCATGCTATATAAGCTTAGCATAATCTCCTAGACTGTGAATATTATCAAGTTACGTCCAGTGGACAATTGACCTTAAAATGATGGAGATTATCAGGTGGGCATGAGAAAGACTTATTATGCCATTGCTGACTTGTAAGCAAGGGAGTCAAGTATCCAAAAAATGCCAGTGACCTCTAGTAGTTGAAAGTTCTCTCTGACAACCCGATAAGAATGGTGAAGATCATTCTGCAAATTCAGGGAATCAAATTTTGTCAATATAAAAAATCAACTGGAGGGCCAGAGATTTAGCTCAGTGGTTCCAGCACCTGCATAGCAAGCACAAGGTCCCTGGTTTGATCCCCAATAATCACATATAACAATACTGGGCATGGTGGCTCATGCCCACCAGCAATCAGTGCTACATACCACAATGCTGGGCATGGTGGCTCAATCCTATAATCCCAGCACTCGGGAGGCAGAGGCAGGAGGACTGCTGAGTTCGAGGCTTGCCTGAAATACATAGTGAGCTCAGGGCCAGTCTACACTACTAAGCAAGACCCTGTCTCAAACAAACGAAAAAAATTAATTGGAGTCACTTTTACCAAGAACCTATACTTGTCATAACTGTTATCTTGATCCATCTCTTGTAAAGCTCAAGCTGCTTTGCAACATACCCAGACTTCTGACCTAAAGAATTGAGAATTACACAAGATAGTGTTACTGGCCACTTCAACACATATGCTCCAATTTGTTTGCTCATTACTGACCAAATCAAATAATGTCTTATATTTGGCAAAAACGACTTATTCAAATATAACTCCAAGGAGATGGTGGGGCCTGTTTGTCTCAAAGTACAATGTCACCACTTATCGGTAGGCAAGAGTCTCTTACAGTAGGGAACAGAGGAAAGGGAAGCACCTAAAGATAATGCAGATCTGCACACTTGCTTTATCACTTCCAGCTGTCTTCAGCTCATCTTCCTTTTCTGTCTGGAAGAGTAGCTAGCTCCCAACCCCCTGGGGCTGGCATCCTCAGAATCTGTCACTTCTTTGGAGTTGAGTAGACTTGGTGGCTATGTGCTCAGCAGGAGGAAGTTTGGAGAAGTTGAATACCTGTAATACAAAAAGAAACACCTAACTTTTAAAGTTCCATTTTGCAGTGCTGGTCACAATTGTAGTTTAAACTGCTATTTTGTGGTAATTGGTTATATAATAATAGATGACTAATACAGATTTTGATATACGGAGGTAGCTCTTGAAAATTCCTAAAATACGAAAACAATTTTGGAATCAGGCAGTGGGAGGAAAGTGAGAGAATTTTGAGGAGGAGGATGCAAAAAATTCTCGAGTCTTTCAGAGAGACTATTAACAATGTGCACATTCAAAATATTGCTATTGAGGACTCAGAAAGAAGATGAGTAACATTCTGGAGAAATCATAACTTGCTTTATAGATAGCTTAAATTACTGTGAACCAAGAGCTAACAGAGATGAAGACTTTAAGAATTCTCCCCATGAAGGCTTGAAAGGTAATGAGGAACATGTTATTGGAAAGTGAATGAAAGATGCTTATTAGGTTAGAACAGAAAACTTAGCTACACTGCGTCTTTCACTGATGTGGAAAGTAGAACTTGTACATAATATATAGCTAAGGATATTTTGAACTGACTTTTGAAAAATGTTGCCTGTTTTGTCCTTGGATGTTATAGTTTAAAAAATGAGAAAAGAGAAATAATTTGAATGAAGTGTAGTGGTTTCTTGTTTTGAACAAAATGTTTAAAACCCTTAACAGCTGAAGTCCTGAATAGCAGAGGAACTTTAGAGACATCCCCTTCTCATAAGAAAGCAACAAGCTCTTCGAAGGCCCATTCATGCTTCTCAAAACCCGACTCATCTTCTCTAAAAGATATGTTCTCTGATAGGAGCAACTGAAGATGTTAATGAGTTCTAGAATGTATGATGGTTATTGTGAAATAGAAAATATTCAAAGGGAAGTGTGGTGGAGGGGTGAGTAATGCGGGGTAAAGAAAAAATGTGATGGTAATAAAAAAGGAAACCAAACCCACGTATTTAGGTGGTGGGGGTTGTGGGGTGGGTAAGGGAACGGGAAAAAATGAGAATTAAATTGTGTCATACACTGGTACAAATTCCCAGTATCGTGTGTGATCACGATATGATGTGTATATACAATGTACCAATAAAGATAAACATTTTTAAGAAAAAGATATGTATAGACAATCTTATATAAAGCTAAATGCCTCAAGAAATGTTCCTGTCCAAATTGGAACTGTAAACATAATATTAAACACAATACCGATATTTCAGAAAAGCTAAAAGGTTCTAAATGATCTAGGAAAAATATTTTGAGATAATTATCTAACTATGTAAATTGCTACCTAGATCCTTTTTCATTATCCTCAGATCCACAGAAAATCCCCAATCTCTCACCAGGAGTGCAGAATCCTCTTGTGGAAACTCAATAAAAGGGCCAGAAAGGTTTTGAGAAAATTGTAACAGCAGAAATACTGACAGATTGCACTAAAAGTAGCAGAGAGTGAAAATTGAGAGATCATCAGATTCCTCAAATGTGACTAGAGAGATACTAGCTGACATTTCTCAGCTGCAGAAACATGCTACCTTTCATGAAAAACTAGGATGACTCAGAGTAAAGTATAATAAATACCTTCCTGGGCCAGAGATTTAGCTCAGTGGTTCCAGCACCTGCCTCGCAAGCACAAGGTCCCTGGCTCAATCCCCAGTTACCACATACAACAATATTACACCCAGCAATCAGTACCACATACCACAGTGCCAGACCTGGTGGCTCAGGCCTGTAGTCCCAGCACTCGGTAGGCAGAGGCAGGAGAATTGCTGAGTTTGAGGTTTGCCTGAGCTACATAGTGAGCTCAGGGCCAGCCTGAACTACAAAGGGAGACACTGTCTCAAAAAATGAATGAATGAATGAATGAATGAATGAATGAATGAAAAAAATACCCTCCTGTGCATGCGGGGTCGGGGGAGGCAATGCCTTACTTATCTTCACAGAAGATTTTCTCTTTTTAAAAAATCTTCCTATTGGGCTGGAGATTTAGCTCAGTGGTTTCAGCATCTGCCTTACAAGCGCAAGGCTCTGAGTTCAATCCCCGGTAACCACATACAATGCTGGGCGTGGTGACTCACGCCCACCAGCCATCAATACCACATACCACAGTGCTGGGCGTGGTGGCTCACGCCTGTCATCCCAGCACTTGGGAGGCAGAGGCAGGAGGATTGCTGAGTTCAAGGCTTGCCTGGGCTACATAGTGAGCTCAGAGCCAGCCTAAACTACAAAGCGAGACCCTGTCTCAAAAAAAACAAAAACAAAAAAAAATCTTCCTATTGTGTGGAATAAGTCTTCTCCTGATATTACTACTTTTAGCAAAAGGACCAGGCACATGTAACATCAAATGTGATACCATGATGTCTAAAAGAATGAAAATGGACACAAATCCATATCTTCCACTAAGAACAGATCCCCTAAAAGATGAAGAAGTCTCAAATAATTCCAGCACTTTGAGAAATTGAGGGAAGAAGATGGCAGGTCAGAGCCCAGCTGTGATAGCTTATTTTTTATCAAAACAAAAGAAAGCAAAAAATAAAATAAAAAATAAACAAAACAAAACCCAGGCCCTGGGTTCAGTCTCCTGCACTGGAAACTAAAGTTGAGGAAGAAAACAAGGAAGGAAGGAAAGAAGAGAGAAATCCATTTTCATGGGAAATTGCCAGCCTCTAACGCACTTCAGTAACTGACTAAAAGAACTGGACATTTTGGTGGTTCACGCCTGTAATCCCAGCACTCGGGAGGCAGAGGCAGGAGGATTGCTGAGTTCGAGGTTTGCCTGGACTACATAGTGAGCTCAGAGCCAGCCTGAACTACAAAGTGAGACCCTGTCTCAAAAAAAAAAAAAAAAAAAAAAGAACTGGACATTTTTCTCCATTAGGCGAGTCCCTTGGGTTCCTCTCCATCAGTGACGTCCTCCACCTTCCTTTCCCCCAAAACCTCCATGCTTGTGTCTGTATTTTTGTGCCATTGCCTTTGTCTTAATTTCCATGTTACTGAAGGAAGTTCTCAGGGGTTTTCTATATCAAAAGGATGGAACCCCAAGCATGTCTAGGGGAGTCTGTATTGATTACAGTTGATACATCCCATTACTCAGCTTAGCTATCCAGCTCCTTTATAAAACTGTCCTTCGTTACCCTTGTCTCCCACTCCTCCCCCATACACATTTCCTCTTCAGTTATCATGATCACTCCCAATTCTAAGTTCATTCCTGTATCCACACATTCAGTTTTATTGTTCTCCCTTCCTGGGATTCCTTTTTGCTGCCTTGTGTTTAAACTGTACGTGGCCATATTTCCAATCTACCTTGATCTACTTGTCAGTGAAAAGTTCTCTTGTACCAGTTTTGGTTCTAGTAAAATACTCCAGGGTAGAAAATCATCAGGAGGATGAGCCTGGAAGCATTATTGTAAGGAAAAGCATGATGGCTATCTTCCCATGACTTCTGACCTTTCCACACATTATTTCAAGTCTGTGAAGAAAATATCAGTGCCCCTAATTAATACCCTGGCTGAAATCCGGCTCAGAGAACATACCATTCAAAGCTGAGGCCCTCAGGTTCAGAAGAATAAGGAACTTTGCACAAATATTAAACAGATCAGTGACCATGGACTAAGATAGACGACCTGACACCAGAATACTTAGTTACCAGTTTCCTTGTCCTCTCCTACCCCAGCTACCCCATATCAGCCCTTTACTTTGTAAGAGACTTGTTCAGGCATTTCAGAGCAGGTGGTCACTTCAGATCTTTATCTTAAATGAAGCAGGTCTTTCCTGCAAGTTTTCCTCCTTCTCTTCTTTTATTTCTTACATTTGTAACCACTGATCAGGGAAATTTACAGAAGAGTACCCAATAAGCTTGATAATAGTTTAATTAAAAAAACAAGTGATAGCCTACTTGACAAGCACAACATCCTTAGTCTGATCTCCAGGACTAAAAATAAATAAATAAAATTATAGCTACAAAGGAAAGTCTAATAGGCACCATTACCTTCAACAAGTAGTCAATCATAACATTGCAGATTTTGTATGCTGTGTGTGTATATGACAGAGAGATATGGCATAAAATACTAAATACCAGCATTATCGATGAAATATTCTGGCCAAAAATATCTAATATAAATCTATTAATTTCTTTAGACCTAACTTCCAGTTTTTTAGAAAAATATAAGGGAGAGAGGACTAAACTAAATTATACCTTAAGAAAGTATCAATAAAATTTAAAATGAAGGATAACTAGAAACTGACCTGATTTCTTAAAAATATCAATATCATGAGGGGATTGTTCTAAGTCAAAAAGACATAGTAAAATGTAAGTTGAGAAGTTTCATGCACTTCTGGTTCCAAAATGCCATGTTTTGGAGATAATTTGAATAAATATAAACTATGTATTACATAATATTATGAATTATTTTGATAATAGCATTATGATTATGTGAGCAAATATCCTCACTTTAAAAAGTTATGCACCAAAAACATGAAAGTTAAAGTGTCATTATAGGTGTGACTTATTTTCTATGGTTTGCCAACATTCAAATATATAACACATGGTAGAATTTCTCAAGAAATCTTTGAAAACTATATAGAAATTTTGGGGGGTGATACTATAATTTGGTTGGTTTAGCTGGTTAAACATCCCAAAGGATCATTCAGGAGACCATTAGATGAATGGAAATAGGTGAATGTGATATCCAAAGAGAATACATTGAAATCTTGATGTTGATTTAAAAAGAAATTACTTGAACAAATACAGGATGAGAAAGACCTGGCCTAAGTGCAGTTAAAATGGAAAATAAAGAATAAAACAATGGCTTTTCTCATGACTCAGAAGATAATTTTAAGCAATAGCTCAGCATGATCTGAGTACATACTAAGGACCACATGGACTTTGTGACTGATCAGACTTGGAATGGAAGAAGGAAAAGAGACAAAAGAAGATCTTGGGCTGTAGAATCAGACTGTTTGGGTCTCAGTCTTACCCTACTACTTATTAGCATGCAAACATAGCTAAGTCACATCATCTCTATGTACTTTACTTTCCTCATCTTGAAAATGTGGATTATAATGTTACCTAATTTGGAGAATTGTAAAAACCAAGTGGAAATCTACATGTAGAGAATAGTACTCAAAACACAGGAATTATTCATATATAAGAGCTATTATTTGTTTTTTTACTGATACTTATTTGTCCTTTTACTGATACAAGCATTGTTTCTTCTTTCCGCACTGTTCAGTCCTCTCACTGCTTAGATCATGGGCTCCAGTAAAGAAAACACACACACACTTGCTGAGGACTGGTGGGAACTCACAGTGTCTGGGGCTATCTGTAAAATAAGAAAGCATCGAGTGCTCTATAAGTTCTTGTCTGTGCTCCTGAGATTGTGTATGTCTTACCTTTAAGTTGGAACAAAGATCACTTTAAAAAACCAAGGAAAGACACACCAAGGTAGAAAATTTATCGGTTTTCCACCTGTATTGGATGGGGCAGTGTTAGTGAAATATGTGTACCAGAGGGTACTCAGAGCACTCAGAGTTTTACTCCATTAATAGTTCCCTGAAAGAGATGTGAGTAAAAAAATGTCAAAGGGATATGGGTAAAAATGAGAATTAACTCTTGTCATATACTGGTGCAAATTTCCCTATGTTGAGTGTGATCATGAGCTGTATATAAAATGTACCAATAGAGAATTCAATTAAAAATTGTCAAAGGGAGCAGCTGTTGTCAAAGGAAAGGTCTAATTGAGTATTGTGATTCAAATCAGAATAGATTTCTTTCAGAATACACTCTAGAGTGTCTTGAGTATTGCATAACAGCCCTAGTCCTACAATTTAGTTGTGATTATAATCATAATGGAGAAAAGAGCCAGTCTTGAAGTTTTGACATTAAACTTCCCAAAAGCTTTTCTGCTGCATCCCACAGTCATATACGTTTACAGGGACTCTGGGAAGAATTGAAGTTATCTGGAAAGACATAGGTTTTTATTCTAATGAGATTTGGAAGTGAGACTGGGGAGAACATAAATGGAGTAAGGACAACATACAGATACTCAAAGCACTCTGGTTCCTGGACTGGGGTAACTATGGACTCCCCTGGAGTGGGCCTGAGACAATGAAGCCAAAGTAAGTCTTATGCCAAAGGGACCATAATTGTTCTTTAGTGACCTGAGAGTGAGAGTTTGAGTCTGATTCCTGTGTGAGATGCCTCTATTGTCTTTCTCATTCCAAGATAAGGCAGGCCCCTTTCCTAATATCAGAGTCAATGACACCCAAAAAGCCTATTTCTAAAATAAAACAAACAATGAACAAGCAAAAGAAAAACAAAAGGCCTTCTGCATTTGCCTGTTTCCAGTTCCCATGAAGAATAAAATCTTAGGTTCTCTAGGTTTAGTGAGTTCCTCACCCACACATATGGATTGTATTCCTGCCCATATCATCATCTTTTTCCCTGTGAACTAATGACTCAAAAACTTCCAGGCTGAAGGTGACTTCTACTAGAGATTCTTCCCCAGATACTAGACCTTGTTTTGTTTTCTTTGTCCCAGAACTTATTGCAACTAAACAGAAATCTCCTCAAGAAAGATAATAAATATTTGTCTGAGTCTCTTTCCCATGTTGAAAAGGAAAGGATCTCAATGGTTCTGTGAGGGAATGAAACTTCTTCTAGAATGATAAAGACTGCCAGTTAAGCTTTTCTTGAAAACCACTTATGGAAAGGAATATGGCCCATTAGAGGTGCACTGAAACAGAAAAATTTGACATTCTGGCAACAGTTCTTACTTCCCTCTGGTCTCCTGTTGCTTGAAGCTGATGACTAGAGATATCCCAGGGCAGCAAAAGCAAAACTCTTCTCCTGAGTTTATCCTTCCGGGCTATTTCCGGTTCACTTGAGCCTTCTGGTGCAGGTACTGTAGTCAAATGTCCTGGAGTATATTTTGAATCTATGATTTTTTAATCTTTTATTTTTAGAGCTGACTTGATAGTGTGGTGGGTATGTGGGCCTGATATCAGACGACTTTCAGTGGGAACCTCGGCTTGATCGCTTCTTTTTAAAAATTGAATTTATTAGTACATTTTATAGGCATGTTATATTGATCGCTTCTATTAGCTGATGCTTGCCAACTTAGATTTTCTGACTTGTTTTCCTCAACTATAAAGTAAACGTAATCTTATTTAAATTCATATGGATTTAATTAAAATATACCTAGATTATTTAGCTTTATGTATATGCAGATGACTAATGTTTCTTTGCTCAGAATTCCCTATTTGTATAATGGCTTCTGAAAAGCATTTTGCAGTCTTTATGGACCAACTTGTCGTCATCCGCAGAACTGGATTAGGATAAATGAGAGATTGTTATTCAGAGAGTATGTGGGTTTAAGTGAGATGAAGACATGGGTAACCAGGACCATGTATTGCACCTTAACAGCACATGCAGTAAAAAAAACCTGTGTGTGGAGAAACCAAGTATTTTATGAGCTGTTCCGTTGCTTTGGAGACTCATTTTGGTTTCTTCCCAGTCAACTGCTAACTTTATTTTAGTAAACTAACACTGGTGGGGAAAAGGGGCCTTGGGCCAATCCTCTAGCCTTAAGAGGAAAAAGGCAACAAAAGAACAAACCGTTTATAGTGACCTAACTACTCCAAATCTAAATCAGAGACTGAACACTTAAGCAGTAAAGACTTCTCACTGCCACCTATCATTCTCGGACTGCCAATATAAGGACTCTAGTGCCAGCTCTGAAGTCAGGACTATTTGGGGGTCTATGTCCAGTGACAAGGAAATGACAGTGCAAAGAAAAGGGGTTAAACACAGTTTCACTAATGGAACCCAAATTGATTTGTGCAGCCTCATTCTGATTCCCAATTCACATGCATGCATTTACACACATTCACACACACACACACGCTATGATAACAAAGGACAGGGTGTTAGGAGTGAAGGACTGATATTTTCTACACAGGAGAGAGTTTCTGATGGTGCTTGGTCAGAGTGAATAAAAATAGGAATAAGAATAAGACATTTATAGTCTGAAAAATCCCCGGGTTTTAGAAAGCCAAGATCACTTCCCCTCCCCAACTGTCATAGCTCACCTAGAAGGAAACTTCTCCTTGCTGAGGCCAGAGAAATGAGTGGAAGGAGGAAGACAGAGAGAGAAAGAATTTCACTTATTTTCAGAGTTTTGAAGTGTTATATAAATATTAAGAATAGCAAATTTTTATTGTACTTACTTGTTACACTTGTTGGACACAGGGTCAAGATAATTCAGATAATTAAAGGTTGAGATAATTGAAGATAATTCAGTTTCAAGGGAAATAAGTTCACTTGTCAATCTTATTGGTCTTCTCATCTTGATTTTAGGAAAATCTCTGGAAAAAAAAGTGTTTTTAAAAACACACCCTGGGGGGCCGGAGGGTTAGCTCAGTGGTTCCGGCGCCTGCCTCGCAAGCGCAAGGACCTGAGTTCGATCCCCGGTAACCACATATAATGCTGGGCGTGGAGACACGCCCACCAACAATCAACACCTCATACCACAATGCCGGACGTGGTGGCTCACGCCTGTCATCCCAGCACCCGGGAGGCAGAGACAGGAGGCATCAAGATTGCCTGGGTTGGGTTTGCAGAACATCTAACAGAGAAGATAACACCACAGTTTTCTTCTTAGGAGTATTAGAGCTTCACAGATCAGGTCTTGGATGTCTGCTGTAGCCATGTTGGCAAGGAGGATATACTAGCTTGTGGCACCACCTGACCTGCTTGTGAAGTCACATAGACTTTAGTCTAGCTCCAAGTACATTATAGCCAATCATGGAAGGAAAATGCCTGTTCCACAGTACAGCATTCTCTGACTCTGGCTAGAGGTGTCTGCCACAATTCCTTCTTCTCTTTTAGAAGCTGAAGTAACTGAAGCAGGTTTACCGAGGTTGCCTTGCATCTAGATGTCAGCTGCTTGTGGTTCCTCCATGGCACACTATGCACAAAAGAAACAAAAGCAGACAAAAAGGCAAATAAGACCTCCAATACCTACATAAAACCAGAAATTGGCCTTTATGCAAATCATTGAATTTAACTGATTTAGCACATCTGTAAATTTATGCCACTGTTACACCCCGGAATCAAATTGTGCAGTCTCCTGAGACAGGCAGCATTCCTCCTTTATTTACCAAGGGAAGTCCTGTTAAACAGTCTCCTTAAACCTGAAAGTCTCCATGTAATTGGCTTAATAAAATTTTAATAACCTGTAAAAAATCAGGCTGTAACAATTAACACATTATTTTTAACAAATACAATTTTTGAGTTATATACAGACAATAATAAGTATCCTATTTGTAAAAGTAATCTTATTTCCCTTTATTGAATGTATTGGTACATTTTCAGCATACATTATGATCACATTCCTCATTGAGAATTTGTATGGAAATATTATATTGAACAAAATCTCAGTAGCATGGGAACTAGCAGGAAGAATCAACAACTAGGATCTCATCTTGCTAAAATTCTTCTGCACAGCAAGAGCCCCACCAAAAGAATGAAAAAAAAAACCTCACAATGTGGGAAAAATATTTTACCAGCTCTTCCGCAGACAAAAGTCTACTATCTAGAATATATTTTACTAATGAATATGACTTCAAGATGCACCCATTTAGCTATAAATATTTCCAGTTTATCTTTGTAGCTGCATAGTATTTCAATTTATTTAAAAAGGTCATCTTATTTATCCACTCACAAATTGATCTGCCTTATGTCTGCTTCCAAAATTTAGCTATTACACACTGTACTGCTATAAATATAATATGTAGCTGTGATATGAAGCTTTTAATACTTTCATAAATACACAGTAGGGAAATAGCAGGGTCACATGGAACCTCTAATCCTAAGTTTTTGAGGAATCTCCACACTGATTTCCTCAGAAGTTGCCCCAATCTGCTTCCTCACCAACAGATGGAGAAGGGATCCAGTCTCTCCACTGCCTCGCCAACATTTGTTATTGGTTGATTTTGTGATTTCTGGGGTGAGATGGAATCTCAGTGTTTTCATTTGCATCACTCAAATGACCAGTGATGTTGAACATGTTTTCATATGATTATTTCCTCATTCTACTTTTTTTTTTTTTTGAGACAGGGTCTCACTTTGTAGTTCAGGCTGGCCTGAGCTCACTCTGTAGCCCAGGCAAGCCTCGAACTCAGCAATCCTCCTGTCTCTGCCTCCCGAGTGCTGGGATGACAGGCGTGAGCCACCACGTCCGGCACTGTGGTATGTGGTATTGATTGCTGGTGGGTGTGAGTCTCCACGCCCAGCATTGTATGTGGTTACCGGGGATTGAACTCAGGAACTTGAGCTTGTGAGGCAGGCGCTGGAACCACTGAGCTAACCCTCCAGCCCGGCATTTGATCATTTTAAGTTTATTATAAATTCTAGATAGTAATCCTCTGGCTGAGGAACAGCTCATAAAAGTTTTTCCCACACTGTAAGTTGTCTTTCCACTCTGCTGGTGGTTACTCTTGCTGCGCAAGAGCTTTTTAATGACAACCCAGTTGTCGACTCTGTGCTAGTTCCCATACTCCTGAGATCTTGTTCATAAACTCATGTCCTAGGCTAATGTCTTCAAGAGTCCTACCTAACTGATCTTCTGGTAGCTTTAGTGTTTCTATTTTAATATTTAGGTCTGTAATCCACTTCAATTATAGGTTAGTGCATGACAAAAGATATAGGTCTTTGGCAGGTTGAAAGTCAGTTGCTCCAGGATCATTTATTAAAGAGGCTATCTTTCCTTTATTGAAGGTGTTTGGCTCATTTGTCAAAGATGAAGTGACTTCATAAGTCTGGAATTGTTCCTACATCTTCAAGTCTGTTCCATTGATCTTCAGGTTTGTTGTCTTGCCGGTACTATGCTGGGTTGTTGTTGTTGTTGTTGTTATTGTTGTTTTAACCACAGTGGCCTTGTAGTATAGTTTCAAGTTGGGTATTGTGATACCCCTCCACCGTGTCTTTGTTACCTAGAATTACTTTTGCTATTCTAAATCACTTCTGGTTCCAGTTTAATTTTTGGATTATATTTTCTAGTTCTGTAAAATTTACTGTTAGGATTCCAATCAGGATTGCATTGAATTTATGTAACAATTTTGGAAGTATGGCCATTTTGACAATACTGGTTCTTCCTGGCCAACAACAAGGAATGTCTTTCCATTTGCTGATATTCTCTTTGATCTCCTTTTACAGACTGCTGCAGTTTTTACAGTATAGGTCTTTCACTGCCTTTGTTAGATTGATTCCTAGATATTTCATTTTTTCATATGTTAGTTATAATGAAAAACATTGTTTCCTCTATTTGTCTCTCAGTGAGTCTAGTATTTTTGTATAGGAAGTCTATTGATATTTGAGTGCTGTCCTTGTACCCAGCTACTGTACTGAATCTGGCAATTAAGCCTAGCCTAGCAACCTTGCAGCTAAGTTTTGGGGATCTTCTATACAGAGTATTACATCATCTGCAAATAGTGACAATTTAGCCCTATCCCTTCTTATCTTTATTCATTTTTTTTTTTGAGACAGGGTCTCGCTTTGTAGTTCAGGCTGGCCCTGAGCTCACTCTGTAGCCCAGGCAAGCCTGGAACTCAGCAATCCTCCTGTCTCTTCCTCCCGAGTGCCGGGATGACAGGCGTGCGCCACCACGCCTGGCATTATCTTTATTCTTTTTATTTCTTATTCTTGGCAAATCGCTATGCCTAATGTTTCCAAAACTATGTTGAACACGAGTGATAATAGTGGAAATCCTTGTTCTTTTCCAGATTTTAGCATGTGAGGTTTCCGTTTTGAACATTTAGTATGATATTGGCTGTGGGAAGCGATCTGGGAAATCTCCATTATGAGGCCTGGAAAACCGCACTGGGTGCTGGCCTAGCTGGAAGCTGAGAGATCTGCACTTTAAACGGCGCTGCCCAGCTTCCGAGTTTAACTGCAACCTCATCCAGGGTTGCTGCCTCAGAATGCCTTAGCAGTGGAGGTCAAAAGTAAATAAGCTCTGGCCCAAGGTCGCTCTACATTATCCCCTCAGTTAAAAATCTGCTGCTCTTTCCTTAGTGATTAAGTTGATCAACAAACTCTATTGTGATGCGCTGAGGGTAAAGATATTCTTGTATCTCGACTGCTTGTTTTAATGATCTAATAGACTAGAAATGGCAAAAAAAAAAAAGTAACCTTCAAAAAGTAGATGATAAAAAAGTTACATTTAAAAAAAGATAGTTGTAGACAGGGTGGCTGTTGGTTTTTCATAAATCAGTTTTATCCAGTTGAGATAAAGACCATCTCTTTCACTTTTTTTAAATTGAATTCTTTATTGGTACAATTTATATACATCTTATAATCACACATAACAATGGGGAATTTATACCAATATATGACACAAGTCAATTCTCATTTTTACCCATATCCCCACCCACCCACACCTACCCGCCCCCTATATACATGCTCTTTTATTTTCTTTCAGAATCATATTTATTCCTTCCCCTCACTACATTCCCACACCAAACTTCCTTTGGAAATTTCCCATTCTACAAAAAACTGTCCTACTTTCTAGAGCTCATTTGCATCTACAGGTGCTCATATCAAAGAGAAGATCCGGTATTTGCCTATCTGTGATCTATTTATTTCACTTATTAGTGTGTCCTCCAGGTTTATCTATTTGCACATAAATGAGTCAATCTTGTCATTCTTTATGGCAGAACAATACTCCATCTCTTTCACTTTTGTGTAGTTCTAATCATGAATGGGTTTTGGATTTTGTTATATGCTTTTTCTACATCTACTGAGATGATCATGTTTTTTTTTTTTCCTTGACTCTGTTAATGTACTATATTGTATTGCTAGATTTATGTATGTTGAACCATCCTTACATCCCTGGGATGAATCCAACTGGTCAGGGTATATGATCTTCTCGATGATTCTCTGTATTCTGTTTGCCAATAACTTATTAAGGATGTTTGCATCTATATTCATTAGGGAGATTAGCCTGTTGTTCTCTTTTCTGGTAGGATCGTTTCTGCTTTTGTAATCAAGGTAATGTTTGATTTCAGAAATGAATTTGGAAGTATTTTTTTCCTTTCGATTTCATTAAAGAGTGTTAGAAGTAGTGGTGTTAGCCCATCTTGAGAAATCTGCTAGAGTTCAGTACTATCCTGGCCATTAGGACCAGGATTTTTCTTTGTTGGTAAGTTTTTAATTATATTTTCAATTTCACTGATTGATGTTACAGTGTTTAGATTTTTTTATATGTTCATTCTTCTTTGTTAGTTCATATGTGTCTAAGAATCTCGGTTTCTTCTGTTTTTCATTTTACAGAATACAGTTTCTGAAACTAGGTGTTGAATATCCTCTCAATTTCTGCTGGGTCTTTTGTGATTTCACCCTTTTCATTCCTAACTGCGTAGATGCCAGACTTTTCTTTCTTTTTTTTGATAAGGCTGGCTAAGGATTTGTCAATTGCATTGTTTTTTCAAATAACCAGCTCTTCAATTCATTAATTTTTGGTATCATTCTCTTAGTCTCCATTGCATTAATTTTGTCTCTTATCCTTATAATTTCCTCCTTTTTATGAGCTCTGTGTTTAATCTTGCTCTTCTTTTTCTAGGAGCTTGAGGTTCAACATTAGCTTATTTATTTGAGCTTTCTGTTTTCCGGTTGTAGAAACTCACTGGGGTGGGCATTCACTGCTATTTATCTTCTCCATATAACTGCTTTAATTACGTCCCATAGATTCCTCTATACTATTATGCCATTATCATCTAGTTGTAGAAACTAATTTCTTCTTTAATTTCTTATGTGACTCATTGGTTTTTCAGGAGAATGTTATTGAAATTCCATGTTTTTGTGAAGGTCTTGGTTCTTTTGCTATCCAATTTCTAGGCACTATGGTCTGATAATGTACAGGGGATAACTGATTCCTTTATATTTACTTAAATATGTTCTAAAATTAGCATGTTTTATGTTTTTGAGAATGATCCTTACATAGCTGAGAAGAATGATTATTCTGACTTTTTAGAGTGGAATTTTCTATAAACATCTATTAAATGCATTTGTTCAAAAGTTTGGTTCAGTTTTAGTATTTCTTTGTTGATTTTTTTTTAGTCTGTTTGACCTGTCTATTTATGATAGAGGAGTATTGAAGTACCCTACTATTAGTGATTATTCAGCTTTCATGTCCACTAATTTTTGTTTTAGATAGTTGGGTACACTAACATTTGGTGTATATATATGTGCTCTCTTCCTCTTGGATTGGAAAGGTTGTTTTCATTATAGTTATTTGTCGGTCTATGGACCTGATTTTCCTATATGTTGAAATCTTTCTTCATACTTGGAATGTTTTCTATTATGATTAATTTCAGAAGATTTTTTATTCTATGTGCATGTTCTTCTAATTTCTCCCTAACTCCAATTGCCTTATTTCTGATAGCTTTTCATGGTGTATAGATCTTCCATAAATTTTGCATTCATGTTTTAATCCCTTTTGGTCAGCTTTTCCTTTTTTTTTTTTTTTTTTTTTTTTTTTTTTTTTTTTTTTTTTTTTTTTTTTTTTTGAGACAGGGTCTTGCTTTGTGGTTCAGGCTGGCCCTGAGCTCACTATGTAGCCCAGGCAAGCCTCGAACTCAGCAATCTTCCTGTCTCTGCCTTCTGAGTGCTGGGATTACAGGCGAGAGCCACCACTCCTGGCATTGTGGCATTTGGCACTGATTGCTGGTTGGCATGAGTCATCACATCCAGGATTGTTGTATGTGGTACCCAGGATTGAATTTGGGACCTTGTGCTTGCAAGATAGATGCTAGAAACGCTGAACTAAATCCCCAGCCCAGCTTTTCCAATTTTTATGTCTCTCATGTTTCTTTCTGGCCTTCTCAGTGGGTGTCCTGTCTCTCCGTAAGAGAACAGACACAGTCATGGCTAGTGCACTAAAACTTTCAAGCACTGCATACCCATTGTATATCAAAGAAATGAGAACATTATTATTGTTAATACTGTTTTTAAAATTATGTTGGGGGAAGCTTCTCTCTTCCAGTGTTTCTGTACCCACTGGCTCTGAGAGTGGGACCATGAGTGCATGGCTATGAAATTTTACCCCATTTTGTTTATTGTTTTTGCTGTGGTGAGGTGTCTAACTTTACCACGCCCAGACTGAAGAATAGTTTGCTTGTTGATTTGTTTAATAATCCAGACTATCCTTAGGAACCACTCTGTATGATCCTTCAGATTAGCCTTTTCTTAAAATGGTATTGATACCAATCTGGGATAGGGGTGGGGTACTGTATTCCAGGCATGAGCTAGTTTCCACTCTCTTGCATTCTAAACTCAGAATTTTAGTACAGATGGGGTTTTTGTTGTTGTTGTTGTTGTTGTTGTTGTTTATTGTCTTGTATCAGACTTTATCTTTTTTTTTTTTTTTTTTTTGCCATACTGGAGATCAAACTCAGGCCTGTATGTGTCCAAGGTTGACACGGTACCGCTTGAGCTAAAATCCCCAGCCTCCCAGACTTTATCTTTTACTTGGACCTCCAAGTGTCTGCTTTCCCTCAGCACAGAGTTGCAAGTATTCACCTTTGTTGATACTACCTGTCTCTTCATCTGATGTGATGAAATCTGACTCATAGTTTGAGGCTGACAAAGTCTTAATGTAGAGATCACTGGTGATGTATCTGCCTTGTCCTCCTTTTCTTGTCTTCTTTCTAGTCCTTTTCTTTCTCCTCCTTCTCTCCCACCTCCTCCTCCTTCTTCACAGAGGAGTTGTTATGGCTTGCATCTAGATGTGTTTCCCCAAAGCCTCATGTGCTCATAGGTGGGACTTTTTTTGAGTTGTCTTGATCGAGTGCATGTGATGCTGGGGTTAAAGGTTTGTGGAACTAAATGAGTCCACTAATCGAAATTACCACAATTCTGACTGTGGGTAATGGAACTCCCACCCTGGGTGTGGGTGGCACCAATCAATAGGTGTATAGCCTGAACAGAATATAAATTATACACAGAATCTGAAGCCAAGTTTTCCACTTCTTCCTGCTCCCTCCTGCTTGCCCTGCCATGTCATGTGCTTGTTCTCCTCTGTCATGTGCTTCTGCCGTGCCTCCCTGCTTTGGAGCCAGCTGGATGGATGAAACCACTACAAACTGTGACCTGAAATAAATCTTTCCTCCTTTGACTCTGGGTGTTAGGTGTACTGTCCCAGCAACAAGAGAAAACAATTAAGGCGGTAGCTATGGCAACCAAGGAAAGTAATGTCAGAGAAAAGATCTCATTCAAGAGCACAGACAGACTCCTAATATTTCATTTTTGTGGAATAAATAGTGAATATCTGTTGAGTACTTAGTCTGTGACAGACACTCTAAATTCTTTTTTTTACTTTAATTAACTTTGTTCTGAATTATTTATACATATCAATCTCTTTATTCATTATTCCAAACCTTTAAGTAATTGCTGTTGATATCATCCCAAATTGAAGGCAGATACTATTATTATCATCCTAACTTTAAAAATGATAGATTCACGGCCAGTTATGTGACTCTTCCAATGTCCCATACCTAGTGAGTATTGAGTCAGGCTTTGAATCAACTAGGGCCAGGTTCAGAGTTTGCACTTATAAGTACAAGTCTGTAAGAGAAACAAGTGTGCAATTGTCCATGTTACTGCTAAATCCATAAATAGAAGGAAAATTATCCAAAGCACAGATGGGTAAGAAATGCAAGAAAGGAGGCAATGAAGTGATGGCATGCTTACCCTGTTTTAAACACCAGGCTTACCTTTTTCTGAGGCTAACTTTTAGGCTTTTTTCTGTCCCAGGTGCAAAGCAAGCACTGAACTGAACTAAAGCCAGTCTTATCCCAATATGGCCACTGGAAGAATAGTTACTCTAACTGACAATTATTGAGCACTTCTTTGTGTAACAAATACAAAAACACAAACAAAAAACAAAAAACCTGTTCCTCATGCATCAGATCATTTAGTTTCTCACAGCAACGCTGTCAGAAGGCATGATCACTAACTTTGGGTTGCACGAGAGAAAACTGAGGCAACTTGTTCAATGAATGTAAGCATTAAATATGGCTTGTGCCACCACCAGGCTACTCAGAGGCTTAGGAGCTTTGCCTTAAAGATACATTTCCTAGCTGGGCGTGGTGGCTCATGGCTATAATCCCAGCACTCGGGAGGCAGAGGCAGGAGGATTGCTGAGTTCGAGGCTTGCCTGGGCTCCATAGTGAGCTCAGGGCCAGCCTGAACTACAAAGCGAGACCCTGTCTCAAAAAAAAAAAAAAAAAACATTTCCTAGAGAGAAAACTTAAATACTTAAAGTCATCGCTTTCCTCTCTTGGCACCTATTATTTTCCTCTATAAAATAAAACTAATGAAAGTAATTGAACCTAGTTTATAAGGACTACACAAATCAGTGCACCTAAAGTACCAAGCACACATGCAGCACTTGAGAACTGGGGGGTTTCAATATATTATACAACCCTCAAGCCCTACTTATGTGGCTTTCAGTGAGCCATTTATTATCAGAAGGGGGTTATTTGTCAGCAAATGTAAATGCAGTTTCCTTCCATTAAAGTCACCAGTGCCTATAACATTGCACATCAGAATAAATATGGCTTGGAAAGAAAAAGAAACAGCATGTATATAAGGGGTGGGGGGGGTTGTTGCTGGGTAGGGATATGGGTACAAATGAGAATTAACTTCTGTCATATACTGGTACAAATTCGTCAGTGTTGAGTGTTATTGTGAGCTGTATATAAAATGTACAATAAAGAATTCAATTTAAAAAATTGAGCATAAGGAGGAATCCAGGGCTGTGGAGAAAGTAAAAATGGAGGGTGTCCCTAACAACTGCACATTTGATTTTTTTTGCCCCTTCTTTGTACTTTGCCAGTAGGATACATTGTCTCCCAGCAGATGATCATCTTCCGCCTATACCAAAGTGGATGGGTGTGAACTTGCGCTGGGTCAGACTGAACGGCTCTCACCCTGCCTCAGTCCTTGGGAGGAGGATCCAGTGTTAGTACTAGCAGGGGCCTCCTCGGCCACCGTAATGGGAGTGTTACTTATCCTTGTGCGGAAAGGTAGGCTTTTGGAGAGCTTCAGATTCTTCATTAGAATAACTGGTAGGTTGGAGGGGATGAAGGTAGAAAGTAATAATAATATTTTGAAAAACTGGAGCATTTTAAAGAATACGAAAGGCGCAATTAAGAGCGGAAGAGGAACAGCCCACTTTCTCGTCTCCCTTCTGTCTCTCTTAGGCAGAAGCTCTCTTGCAATAAGTTTTATTTTCCTACTCTTAACCTGTGCTGTTCCCAGAATCCATCCTTTGATTTTAGAGAAGATGAACTTGTGTTGCGAGCATCTAGCAGATTTGAAACAAAAGCAAAAACAAAACTAGTCCTCCACAGTTTGAGAAGTACTACTGTGGGGGAATATACTGGAAGTCACATTGCAGGGTCAAAGGCATCCAGAGTTCACAGGGAATGCTGAGCTCAACGTGAGCAAAACCACCACAGGGGCAACATTTTCCTTCCAAGGAAAACTCCCTCTTGTCACTTCTCGGCCTTTTGGCTAAGATCAGGAGTGAAAAATCCCTCTGCTGTGAGGATTACCGAACTATGGCGCCAGGATGGAGATAATGATCAACCAGACTCTGCCCCAAGAGCTAATCCTTGGAAACTGACCTCCTGGCTTTGCAGACCGCCCCTCTGAACCCCTGTGTCACAGTGTACCCCCTGCAGCTTCCTGAGCTGTGCTTTTCCTATCTTACCTCTAAATTCCCAATTAGAGTTTTTTTGTGTAAAAATAAATAAATGACAATGCCGGACGTGGTGGCTCACGCCTGTAATCCCAGCACTCGGGAGGCAGGGTCAGGAGGATTGCTGAGTTCGCGGCGGCTTGCCTGGGCACCATAGTGAGCTCAGGGCCAGCCTGAACTACAAAGTGAGACCCTGTCAAAAAGCAAATAAATGAATGAATGAATGAATGAATGAATGAATGAATGAATGAAGAAATAAATATGAGAAGAACAATGAAAAGAGGCCAAGACATTAAGGCTTTAGTTTAGTGTCTGTTGGGAGAGCAGGTCCATAAGAACTGCCTGACATGCCATTGAAGATTACTGCATGTATTTCGCTACAGTAGCAAATTTCATTAAAGTATATTATTCACTACTTTCAACCATTTTGTGAAGCACAAATTACTAATGTGATCCTCATTTCACAGAAAAGGAAATCAAAGCTCCAAAAGGAGATACAGCTTGTCAAAGACAATATGGCTATGTGAGAAGCGGGCAGAACTGAAGTTCAAAACCAAGCAGTATGACTCCAGCACGTACTGTGTTCCACCTTTAAACTTTGGGCTTCAGGTTTCCCACTTGAAAATTTGAGCCCAACTCCTTTCCATTTATGAAATTGTATTGGCATTATTTGCTCTCTGGAATAGGTGGCTCAGGAAACAGTCCTAAAACCTTCATGTGGTCCTCTAATTTCTTCAGTAGTATTGAACAGTGAGCCAGTATAAGGCAGACAGGAATGTGACATAATATTGTCTCATTGGACCCAGTACCACTTAAAAAAAAACTTGTGATGTAGTAAATATAAACATATTTGTGCCTTTAGTCACCTTCTTCTTCCCTTTCTCTCTCTCTCTCTTTTTTTTTTTTTTTTTGAGACAGGGTCTTGCTTTGTAGTTCAGGCTGGCTCTGAGCTCACTATGTAGCCCAGGCAAGCCTCAAACTCAGCAGTCCTCCTGTCTCTGCCTCCCGAGTGCTGGGATTACAGGCGTGAGCCTGCCCTTCCTCTCTTAACAGAGTCCCTCAGTAGGTAGGATGAGCAAAATACCTGGAGTATTTGAGGGGTGCCATGATAGAGATTAACTCTGTCTAGCTGCATAAACTCTTCACCCAGCTGAGTACATAGCAGATATTTTTCTTCCCTCACTTTGAGACACAAAACTGTAGTAAGAAGAGAAAAACCAAAATATTTAAACACCACCGGGTGTGGTGGCTCATGCCTGTAATCCCAGCACTCAGGAGGCAGAGTCAGGAGGATTGCTGAGTTCCAGGCTTGCCTGGGCTACATAGTGAGCTCAGGGCCAGCCTGAACTACAAAGCAAGACCCTGTCTCAAAAAAAAAAAAAATAGGGCTGGAGATTTAGTTCAGTGGCTCCAGCACCTGCCTCACAAGCGCAAGGCCCTGAGTTCGATCCCGGTAACCACATACAATGCTGGGTGTGGTAGCTCACGCCCACCAGCCATCAATACCACACACCACAGTGTCAGGCGTGGTGACTCACTCCTGTAATCCCAGGACTCGGGAGGCAGAGGCAGGAGGATTGCTGAGTTTGAGGCTTGCCTGGGCTACATAGTGAGCTGAGGGCCAGCCAGCCTGAACTACAAAGTGAGACCCTGTCTCAAAAAAAAAAAAAAAGTACAATTCTGTAAGTAGAACAATGGGTTTTGTTCTGTGGTGGCTTGTGTCTGGATTTATCCCTACTGCTTATGTGTTCGTAGACTGGCCTATTCATAGGTGGCTAGGTCTAGGGTCTATAGTGCTGGGATTATACATGTATGATAAGTTGACTTAGCATCGTTCTATGTGTGGATAACAGAAGCCCACCCTGGGTGTGGGGGAATTTATCAATAGGCTTATATCCTGAATGGAATATAAAAGAACACAAAGAAAGGAGGCTTGCTTCTATTGCTTCCTGTTGCCTGCTTTTTGTTCTACCATGGGCTATTTCTAGATTGCAATGCTTTTCTGCCATGCCATCCTACCTTGGAACCAGCCAGCTATCAATTTGCACCTCTAAGAACTGAGCCAAGGGCTGGGGATTTAGTTAAAGTGGTACCACGCTAACCTGGGATGCACAGGGCCAGAGTTCGATTCCTGATACTGAAAAAGAGCCTGACAAAATAAGCCTTTCTCCTTTAATTTGTAGCTGTTGGGTATTTTGTCTCAAGAAAGAGAAAAGTAACTAAGACAGATTTTGGTATCAGGATTGGGGCTTCTGTTGTGACACTATCTGGCCATATGTTTCAGAAATCTTTGGAACTTGCTTACGGGAAGAGTTTAAAAAGGTTTGGAGATACTGCAAGAAGATTCAGCCACGGAATGCTATAAGGTGAGCTTGATGGAAGAGACTGGTCAGAACTCAGAAGACTAGAACACTGATAGAAATTCATCCAGTAAAGACTAGACTTAGATAGAAGCAAGCACTGTATTGGCAGTTGGACTTCATACTCTGTGTTATGCTTTGGCAGAAAATTTGTCTGGAGTTTATTTATGTCCAGAGACTAAGATTCAGTGCAGTGGACTAATTAATTTTCAGAAGAAATTTTAAGGTGGTCTAATGTTGAGGCAATGACATGGATACTTCTGGGGACTTTTAGATAACTATACCTTGAGAACCAAGACTGAAAATCAATAACAAACAAACAAATAAAACCCAGCAAACTGATTTAAAGAGTCTTGACTTTGGCCACAAAAGAAGCTCCAGATGGATAAAGATGTGGTTTTTTTACAAAATGGAGTATTACTCTGCCATAAAGAATGGTAAGATCGATCCATTTAGGTGCAAATGGAGACACCTGGAGGATATACTAATAAGTGAAATCAATAGATCACAGATAGACAATTTCCAGATCTTCTCTTTGGCATAAACACCTGTAGATGCAAAGGAGCTCTAGAAAGTAGGACAGCTTTTATAGAGTGGAATATTTCTATAGGAAACTTGGTGTGGGAATGGGATGAGGGGAAGGAATAAATATGATACAGAAAGAAAATAAAAGAGCATGTATAAAGGGGGGAGGAGGGGGAGTGGGTAGGGATATGGGTAAAAATGAGAATTAACTTGTGGCATATACTGGTACAAATTTCCCAA